>LDMZ01009301.1:0-28295 GCA_001455285.1 Sphaeromyxa zaharoni
AAAAAATTTTCTTACATATAAATATACATATAACAAATAAAATTTTTGATCATTGATAAATTTAACATAATTATGGTTTCATTTCATCAGTTAAATAATAAATTTCATCAACCTTTACATTTTTTTTACCTTTATTTTTCAATTTTAACCAAAAGTGTTAGTAACATTAATTTAATTAAGAATTTAAGAGATAAAAGAATGGAATATTTTTAAGGCATTCCTATAATAAACGATAAAAATTTAAAACCTATCAACAAAATGTTTTGTTTTAATATAATTAAATGAATAATCACCACATCAAATATTTAGCAACTAAAAAATTCAGATTCAAGGATCTCAACTATATATAATCTAACGAACACAACATATTTTGTCAGAATATCTTGTGTGTTTAATTGCTATAAAAACTTTCCATCATTAAGATTTTTATTTTTTTGGAATATTAAAAGAGGAAAAATTATTTGAACTGAACAAAAATAAAATTATAGTCTATATTTTTATCATGATGTTATCAAGAGGAAATTTTGAAGTAGAGTTAATTTACCATATTCAAGTAATCGCAATTTTATATTATTGTACTTCCTTGCTGTGGGTACTAAATTATCTAACATTAAAACTAATGGGCTTATTAATTTATTATTATTCAGAGATGCCCTGTTATGCTTTATTCAATATTTTCAAGATAAATTTCTCAAAAGAGAATTTTGTTAAATCTGAATAACAAGTAATCCATTTATTAATTTTTCAATGAAATGTTTATGTAATTGATTTGTTATATCATAATAAATCTTAAAGCCAGTAGACTTAAAATTTGTAGCCGTTTTATACGTAAATCTCTCGTAATATAAAATAAAGTCGATTTTTGTCTAAATATTTCAAGAAAAAATTTGTTGAAATTATCCCCATCGTTTAACCCAATTTTATTTATTAAATATAATAATATATAGTAACAGGCATATTTGATATATAATTTTCTATAATTAAATTTTCCTTTCCTGGTATATACAGGTAAACATCGATATAAGACCCATCGATAAAGCGTGATAGGTTATTGGACCCAAAAAACCAATGTATTTAAAAATTTAACTAAAAATTGACAAATCAAATCGGTATAAGGTGCAATCAAAAACAACGTGGTCGAATTTTTTGGACCCCAACTAGCGCTTTATATCGATGTTTGACTGTATATATATATCATCTTTTTTTTTGATAATGAAAAGTATCCTGAATATATTTAAAAAATTCCACATTTCTGGAAGGACACGTAAACATATAATATATAATTTTTTTATTAATCTTAGTATTCTTGCCTAAAAAATCTTTTTTTAGGAACTCTAAGTAATATCTTTTGATATGAATTAATATGTCTACACCTATAATATGGTTCTATTATCATCCATCAAAACTTTTAATCGATATTTTTAAGATTCAATGTTCTGCATGTTATGTATTGAACAAGAATAACTGAATCAACAAAATCATATCTCTGATTATGTTCTAGGTGATTGAATCATAAGTAACTTATTTATTTAAGTTTTCATTTCCTTGATTGTATTATAGTAAGATCAACAGATACATTCCGAATAATTAGTAATAAAAAAAAATTAATGCTTTTTTATATTGAAAATACCATTTATAAGCTATGTTATTTCAATTTTCAGATCGGAAATTCGAAAATACATATTTTCAAGATAAATTTTGATTCTATATTATATGTAACATGTAATTATGTTTTGAAAAAATTGATGAAATTTTTATCATTAAATTTCTAAAAAATTTGTTATAAATTTTTTTTTATTACTTAAAAAGAATCTTTATAGTTTTATTCGAAATTTTCTTTTTATATTAAAAAATTTTTTACCTAAATTTTCCGGCACAATTTTATATAAGATGAATCCTGTAAGAAATTAAATTTCCTTAAATGAAAATATTCAAATTAAAATTTTGTTAAATTTTAACTTTTAGTTGTTTTAATAAAATTTGAACCGTAGCTTGTCCATAATATTATCTAATGAAAAGTTGTCATCAAATAACATAATATCATTCATAGGGTTTTAATTAAATTTGATGTTAACGATCTTAGGATATTTTTAAAAAAATAGCTCTAATATGTTTTTAGATCAACAAACCTACATATAAAAGGATCTTTAATATCGATCGAGACGATACAATATTTAATTATGATATTGATTCATTTGGGCAGAATACTTTGGATACATCACACATCTCCTTAAAAGATCTTCTTGAAAAATTTAATTTGGATAATTTTTACGATGCTATTAATGAAAAAATAGACAGCGATGTGATAAATCTTCTTTATCAAACTGAATATAATTTATTTTCAATGTTGAATTCAATAAAAGTACCAGATATACAAGCCAAACTATTTTCTATGTTTATTGCTAGTATAAAGTTTAATGAATTTCAGATTAGAAGTAAAATATGTTAGTGTTAATTATTTTTTAATAGATCCAACTATGTATGATAATAATTATTTTTCTTGTATATTTTCAATGTATGAAAAACCATTTATCCACCACATATCAACACCATCTCTTTTACCAATAAATAGGAAGTATTCAAAGAGAATTCTCCGGGAAAATTATCGAAAAGGATGTAAAATTAAATGTTTAGGCCCATCAAATATACAATGTGAAATGTTTGAAAATCAGATAGAACAGCAACCAAATTTACTTAATCCACCTGCTGATATTGGTTATGAACCCAATGTGAGCAAGCGTAAACCAATATACGTTCTTTCAATTTGAGAAAGAGTTTAACGGTACTATATTTGGCCCGAAATGATCGGATGAAATTATTTTGTAGAAATGATAATATCTCCCCAATCTAGAATTTAGAAGTATACAATCCGCTTTCAATCTCTGTCCTATAAAACGGCACATTTTTTTATTTTTAATAAATTTAAGTCTATCAAGAAAGGCTAAAGGGTACTTATCCTTTCGAATAGGGCGTTACCACAATCACTCGAATGGGGAATACAACATATATTTTCCCTTATACTATGATGCTAGCTTTACATCAATATAGACCACGAAGTAAGATATATTTCTTATTTTAAATATTTTTAGAAATTTCCAGAGATCTGTAACAGAATTTAAAAAATACGATTTGTTGATAATAAATAAATCAGGATTTCGGAAATAAGTACAAGAATCCATTGTTTATCCAGTTTTATTTTTTTTACAAAAATCTTAGACTGCTAATCTTTATGCGTTTGTAGCGATAAATAGGCGGCTATCCGGCCCGTCGAAGGTATATAAGGGCGTAACTGATTAGCGGTGATAGATATTTAATTTTGTAATTATATGAGAGAATGAATCCTTTAAAGGTGTCTCCACACGTTGAATAATAACAAAGTAGAAGATATTTATTATATTCAGTTAATAGATAAATATATCATTTTTTTATTTCAATATTAAAGCAACATCGCTCACATACATGTTAATTTCGTGCTTTAAATAATATTTAATTAAATTTTATTCATTAGTTGTTTCAATGTTCATTGCATCGGTGATTGAACTTAAGCTAGTATAGAGAATATTCAACAAAATAATTATTAAAAAGTAAAATATTTCCAATCCATTAGTAAAATTACATGTTAATAATTTATTCTATTTGTTATATACTGTCAAAATTCGGAATGGAAGATTTTGTCGAAAATTTTATCAGTTGCAATAGAAATAGTTTACCTAAGATGGAAAGTCATTATATTGTACATCATGGATCCAGTGATTGTTTGCTAATAATCCCGATAGATGTTAAAAAAATATGAAAAAATAGTTTTTTTTATTAATGAACGGTTCGAAATGAAGTTTTTTTGTTCAGTCGATTTTTGGTCAAGTAAGTCTTTGTTAGGTTTTAATAATTTGAATTGATTTATTTCATGTGAAGGTAAAAATATTTGCTAAATCTAATACAGAATTTTCCTTTGTTCAGGTAGTTGTTTTTGTTTCTAGGAAAAGCAATATTGTTTCCTCTTACATATGGTTTGATAATAAAGATTCTTTTAAAGATATAGATTTTAAAATGTATCATTCCTCACACTACCTGTCAAAAACCCTGGGAGGCTATGACTGGCGTCTAACCCGACGCAAAAGCGGGCTGGAGGTAAGTCCCATCTTACTGAACCGCCTCCGAATTCATAAGGAACAGGTAAAGGTTTTTTCCTCCGTAGCTAAGAAAAAAAAGATTTTAAAATGTATCATATACTGTTACAATAGCATATGGATTTTTACTAAACTCTTTTATGATGTCATATTTTGGGCAAAATTAAAGTTAGTTTAATTATATCTGTTTTGACTTATTTCATCGTATTTTTTTTATTTTTAACTTATAGTTTCTCGAATTTCTTATCAAAAAGGCTAAAATTATAAAATATTTTTGGAATTCTTGTATAGTACGTTATATCGAAGTATACGTTAACAATATCTTAGGGAATCAACTACCTTAAAAGAAAAAAATTGGTTACTAATTACACCTCGTTAAGAGGAGTATACGCATAAGTCGAATATAGATGATTAGTTCCATAACAATAGTGTGTGCCAAAGCCCACATAATGCTAAAGGAGGGCGGCAGCGGAGGGACAGAAGGTGCGTGTACTAATTTTACCAGTAAAACTTACATATATTATGTTAAGGTGTGATCTTCGGAGGATGACGAACGATGCCGGTGAGAGAGTAGAATTAGCAGGTTTACTATATTGAACTTAGTTAAATACTATATATTCCAAGAATTCTTTTTTAACATATTATATATACTTGTTTTCTACTTATTGAAAATATTTCATAAACCAAAATATCCGAATGATAAGTCGGTTTTTTCATTCTATGCGAAATCCAGCCAGTCATCGACAGGATTCCACAAATAGAAATAACACCACAGGTTAATACTTCTCCTAATCATTTTTTGGCATCCTCCGGTGGACACGAAAATTTTTTCGCCTAGATAATTGGCATTCGCGTCTTATTGCATCACCGAAACTACGTGCCTTTGAAGAATATATCACATAATATTTTTTCCAATGCATTCACAAATTTGTTAATTTTCTTTAAAAAAATTTGAATATAACTAAACCATGTAAATGTGAAATTATGATTGGTGAGTAAACTTCATTTTAGCTTACAGATCTCTAAAGTGAGACAAAATTCCATATTACTAATAATTCATGGTAACCATAATTTCTTTCATCAATTTAAGTGATCTACATCGTTCTCAGAAGTAAGAAATTTTTTAAAGCATGTTATTAAAAGCCATTCCCAGAAGCACGTCAACTAATTTACACGATAAATATTAACTAACAAGCAAAGAATTTATCGTTAATATAAAAATAAGATAATCTACATTAGAAATATAAAATTTTCATTTTAATTACTAAATTTTATTTCTTAATCTAATTCGGAAAATAAATCGAATCAATTAATAAATGTCTTAATATCTGTCAACGTATCCTCCAGATTTTGATAAGTAAGCAAACGGTTTCATGTAATACATATTCCATTTTTAAAATAATTTCAAAAAGTTAAAGAATAAATATAGACAGAATTCATTCTCTGAAGCTTACTAATAATAAAAAACTGTTACTTGATATTGCATTACAGAATCTACTTTTACCTCTAATTCTGTTACTTAAATAATTAAAAACAAGTACTAGCATATCATTTTCGAGCATTCCTTTGGGGGACCCAAGAAGAACTTTATCACAATGTAAAAATTTAAAAAAATAATGCGTGCAAATATTACAGAATTGATTAGTACAATTTATTCATTAAATATCTTCTCATTCTTACCAGATAAAAATTATATTTGTAGATAAAATTGTATTTGAAACAATGGATGGATGGAACCTTGGCCGTCAGAGCAGTTTACTCAAGGAGCAAATATTATAATATTGTAGCATCAATGTCGTTTGGATTTTTTCATTTAAATAAATGTAAAAAAAGTTATAAAACATAAAAATTGGTATTTTGTATTGAGCTATTTCAAATTAAGAATGAAAAACATTTTTAATTAAAAATTTGTATTTGATAACGTTCATTGGCACTGAATGTTTAAAATGAGTGGATGAGAGAGAGCTTATACTCAGCAAAATATATTTCTTCACTCTTAAGTCACATTTCAGGCCCTACAGCGAGTATATTTACTAAATGCGAGATAATTGTTAGAAGTTTTAACAATCGACATCCACCTGATCTATCAGCATATGTTGAAAGAACACGTCATCAGATATCCGTTAAAAATATATTTGCTTATTTTGACAATGCGGAGATACACCTCATGATTCACAGATAAACAGAATATAGTAGATCGAGTTTTATATTACAGTCTTATATAAGATTTTATACGGATGGGCTATTTTTTATTAAAAAAAACACATTTAAATAATGTATATGTAGCTGTAACTGTCAAAAAATACAACGCTTACATACATACTCAGGTTTATATATTAAATTTAGGCATGAATAACCAAAAAATCAATTATTCGTCATCGAAAAACACCATTAATAGTACGTTATTACAGTAAATGTGAAGGATTTTTTTTAAAATGATCGGTATGTTGATGTATCTATTAATTTTATTTCTGTAAATACTTCTGGAATAAAACAATTTTAAGGAAATCCTATTAAAAAGTCTTTAGTTAAAACCAAAAAATATATATATAAAACAGTTTCAAACAGCACTCAAACACGGGCGTAAAAATGTTGGAAAAATACACGGAGAGAACACCTGTGTTTTACTGATACTTACAAAACTTTAATTGTCCCCACATTTTTATTTTTAAAGCCTTACGGCAGAAGTTCAAATACTCTAAAATCAATAAAATACGAATATATTCTGAAATGAAGGCATAGCAATATTATTATCACATAATTATAAGGAAATTATGTTCATTTGTTGTAGTTTTTAGAAAAAATTACTTTAAAAGGTGACTTGGTCAGAAGAAACCTCTAAAATTCGAGTCAATCCTACTATAATCTTTTAGTTATACTCTAATACCGTTATAACCGACAAACATAGATTTGAAGTTGCTACACTTATGCAAGATGAAGCTATCGATTATGAAAAATAAGAAATGTTAATGCAGAATTATGACACCTATAAAATAACAAATCAATCTAATTTATTAATTATGCAATAATTTCGATAAGCAAACCTCATGTAAAAAACTATAAGATATGATATTACAATGAAATGGACTCATCCTTTCAGAATTCCAAATCAACATGAAAAACTACACTTAATTTAATAGCTTTGATACTACAGATATTAATAAATTCAAAAAATTCAACTCTTTTTCGTATATAATGACCACTTTATTAATATTAGGTGGTATCCGTTGAAATAGCTAAAAAATATTTCTCAGCCAGTAGTTTCAGTATCAGTAAACGATAAAAATGTCTTTGAGAAACGAAATTGTTTTTAGTAAAATTTGGTTCTGCTCGGTATAAGGTAACTAACTGTTGCAAACAAAGACATATAGTGTATGTTACGTTTAATATTACTAATGGTCTGCAATGATGTTACTGCACCTTTAGTTGTTACCAGTTTTATCGAACTAGCAACAACTAAAAAGAACTACATAACATCCAATATTTTTCCCCTTAGTATCATACAAATTAATGTTATGATAGAAGTAAACAACAGCTGATCAAAATACAAGCCAAATATAAGAAAAGTTTGCAGAAATTCAATGCTTATAAACCTATAACGGATGACAAGTAGAGCAATACTGATATTGCTATAATTTGGTAGTAATACAAAAATATGTGATTTTTGTAATATCTAAATCTGAAGGATACAATGAACTAGCCATGTACCTTAACATGGGAAAGGATGTGGACTAGATCCATCAACAACAAATATGAATATAGGCAATTGATGAATTTTATTAGCGTGAGGCTTACAAGATTTCTCCATAAGAATGTATATAATAATTTACAAGAACAAAAAAAGATATTACAGCTTTTGTTATTAAATCGTATTTTTTTAATTAAGGTATAATTTTTGAAATCTTAAGCTACCACATGTTACTAAACATGGAGCAAAAATTTAAAAAAAACACACTTACTCCTAACAACTGGTACTCTTCATATATAAGAACTTGTCAGTCAATCGAGTAACTGTATCTACCTTCCACAAACATTTAAATGACTATATAAATATAATTTTAAATCCCATATGAAATTTTTGTTTGGGGTTTTTAATTGGAGTGTGTAGCCACCAATTTTAGTTGTAATATAATTATGTAGAAAACAAAAATCTTTAAAATTTTAATAGAATTTCTACAACGTAGGTTCCATAAGAAAAATGAACTCAAAAATAAAACAAACGTTTAACTGATGCAAGAAAAAACGATAATTCCACAGAGAGAACAACAAAAATTTCGAATTAAGTCCATTTTCGAGGATTTTAGTTCGAGGAAAAAATGAAACACTCGTATTGATAATTTTCATCCCGATTAAAGTAAAGAGACATTTACTCCGTCCAATCAATTCAGCATCTAGACACATAAAAACATAGAAACAATTAAAGACCACAACTATAAACAAAGAACAACAAAACATAAAGCAAGAAAAAAAGCAGAAATACGGCCAAATATGCTCAGAGGCCTCCATAATGGGCCTGTCTGTTACGATCATTTGTTCGAGGAATTCGGATTCTCTCGCCCTTGCGAATATTGTAGCGTGTTTCTCGGTTATTGTTTTCTAAGATGACTGCAGACGATGTTGTTCCACGAATGAAGGTGAGTTACCGGGGCATCCTTAAGGGGCATGCAGACTGGGTTACAAAGATTGCTACCTCAGCATCGAAACCAAACGTGCTGGTTACTGCATCCAGAGGTTTTCGTCATCTTTCTTCTTTTTAGTACATCCTAGACAAGTCTTTGCTGATATGGAGTCTTGATCACGAGGGAGGTGCGATTAGTGGCAAGCCCGTCAGGTCCTTACTGGGTCACAATCATTTTGTGTCTGACTGCGTCCTCTCAATAGACGGTGGCTATGTCATATCAAGCTCTTGGGATAAGACTCTCAGGTTATGGGACATAGAGTACGGGATCACGAAAAGGAGATTCATTGGCCATACACACGATGTTCTCTCTGTAACGTTTTCTTCTGATAACCGTCAAATCGTCTCTTGCTCTCGTGACCAGACTGTTAGGCTCTGGAACACTCTGGCCGTGCAGAAATTTGTGTTTGATCGTGAGATAAACGGCCATCAGGGCTTTGTAAACACTGTCGCTATGACCCCCAACCACAATCGCCCTTTGATTATTTCAGGTGGTTGGGACAAGCAGGTTAAAGTATGGAGTATGAAGCCGTTTAAGTTCGTTGGTGATTTCTGTGGACATAGGAATTCCGTCAATCATTTGGCAATCTCTCCTGATGGATCGATCTGTGCCTCTGCTGGTAAAGATGGTTTAGTTTTATTCTGGGATTTGGAACGCGTTTGCTTTACCAAGAGCTTCCAGTTCAATGATAGTGTTAGTCACATTGCATTGAATCCCCAGCATTATTCTGTTGCTGTTGCTCATGGGAAAAGAATCAGTATTATTGTAAGACCATCTACAAATTTTTTTTCCTGTTCCTGTAATCTTCTTAACCTTAAATTGTCAAACGTTTGTCGGTTTCGAACTAATGTCTATTTTCGATTATGAGATAAAGAACTTTCTTCTTTTGACTAAAATATATTGGCTCTTTTTGAGTTTTTTACGAATATTCAAATATTTACTATTTTTAATATCTGTTTAATAAAGTTGTTACTCTTTTTGAATAAATTAATAAATAGCGTTGGATTTCTCCAAATTTCTTTATAATATTTTTAGGATATCAACAAGTGGGAGCTGCAAGACGCTGTTGAAGTGACGCCGGAAATGTGCAACAGCAAAAAGGTCCCTATATGTACGTCTGTCGCTTGGTCGAATGACGGCGTGAGACTTTTCTCTGGGCACACTGACAATGCAGTTAGAATTTGGAATGTAGACGAAACGTTATCTAACCAATGAATTCTTATGTGATGTTACATACCTTCACTAATATAGTTTAAAAGTGATATAATCTAAAGCGTTATTTTTTCATATATATAATCTGGAATATTTCTTCGGTTTTTGTCTACTATATTCATTATTTCTTTACTTCTTTCTAAGTATTTTAGCATGTCAAAATCCCTTTGAGAGTTATGTAAAAAGTGCTGAATTTGTTATAGGCTAGAAACGCAATGAATGAACGTTAAACAGGTTTTCTTCTTTGAGATCATTAGAAAAAATATAATCCTTCTGGTCTTCCAACACAGCAATGATTATAAGAATAACTTGATCATAACCACCGGAATATGCCCACATCTTCTAGTTATAACTTAAGTCAGGAAATACTATTTTTACTTCCCATAATATTGGAGTGTATTTGTAAGGTATTTCTCTTTTAAACCATAGTAGGATCCATCTAGTGAAGCAAATAAATCCTCCAAAGTTCTTTTTCTCTAAGAGATTAATTGCATTGACGTATAAAAACTCAATTCATCGAAGAATTCCGGCCATATATAACTTGTAAATACGCTTATGCAATTTAACGTCATTGTAAGAGTTTTCATGGTACCATCTTGAATATTTCGCTAGAGAAAAATGACCAAAAGATAATTATTACGTTTCTTTTAATAGCCTCTACGAAACACCAAAAAGATTCACTTTCGTCCAGAATTTCATGGTATATTATTGCCACGATATCGTTCATTCCTTGGGTGTAACCTTTATCAAATCACTTAAAGATTTATGATAATATATATATTTATTAAATAAGTTTATGTCAGACAATATTGCTGAAAGCTAACAATTTCATAAAATCTTGATTCAATAATGGAAAGATTTTTGATCCAAATCAGCTATAAGTAGAGTTAATGAGTGTATATACCTACAATCACGTTTAATATATAAAATAATTATATTAGGTGAACAAAAAGTGTTATATTCTATTGGATTTGTCAGTAAATTGTTGATTGTCAATATAGTATATTAGTTTCAAAAATTATGAAACGAATTAGAAAAAAAATACAATAGGTTTTCAGTCAAGTAAATAATATGCAATATACTTTTTAAAACATCCAAAGTTGGAGGCTCTTTGCTTAAAAGTTGTTTTAATTTCTGATAAAACTCAGAAGCAAATATATCTAATATAATCAATTCAAAAAATTAATTAATTTCATGCCTAATTAATAAGGCCATCCGTATTGAGCAAATTATTTGGTTATTTTCGTATTTTAGATGTAAAATTTTTTACTTCAGTTAATGTAAATCTTATTTTTTATAGGTCATATATATTACGGGCTTATACAACAACCACATAGGTCCACGAGTGATATGAATAACGATAGGTTATTTTTTTAGACAAAATTTCATATTAGTTTATCATGGCTTCGACATACTGAGGATTATTCATTAATATCATGATGAAGTTCAACAAATACATTGAGAATCAAATCCATTTTTGTCATAAAAAAATTATGTTTTTAAATTTTATTAAAAAAAATGGAAAAAAGAATCTGAAGGATTATAAAAATTAATTTAACTTATTTTTTACAGTTAGAGCACTTTTATCAAAATCAAACAAGAACGTAACGTTAAATTAGGAAATAATCTAAATATTTCCTAATAAATCCTACTCAACATAAAACTATGGTAAAATTATTTCTTCCTACTTTATTTTTTCAAACAATTAAAACCTTTACTGTTCAATTGGTGATTTTCTTCCCTTTTTAAAAAATAAAATCCTAATTCTTAATATTTAATAATAAAATAACGTTCCAGAAAAGTTTCTCTAAAAAAATAGCAAGGTCATCAGCATAAAGTGCTTCTTTAAAATGAAACAACAAAATATAATGAAAAACTACCAATTTCAGGATAATTAGCACAGAATGACATCAGAATATCATATAAAGCCTGAATGTTTGAATTATTATCACCTGCGTAAAATTCAGTTTCTTTATCTGTTCGAGCTAAATCCTTTACTTTTAAATATAAATACATTAAAAAGGCAAAAACATATAAGATCTTTGATGTTTTTCATTTGGGAAGATTCAGAAAGATCATTAACTTTAGCCTTTAACAATGCATATTTATTTTTTAGTAATTCATCTAACACAACCCTTTCGGAGATTGTAGAATTTGATTGATACACGCTGAGCAAGAACTTCCAGGCATTTTTTCGTAATGACGGATTCAGTCCACGTTTAGCAACTTCATTGCAAAATTTTTCGTAATTAATAATTCTTCCAGATTCATCGAAATAAAACGAGTATTCATTATTTTGAATTAGTAATACTTCATAATCAGGTAATAGATTGATTGAAGGCTAGAAATATTGAAAATTTTATCAGTAAACATCAAACCATTTCAATAATATTGCAGGGAGGATCGTAGTCATTTAAGATCTGTTCATAGGATAAAATTTCGAATCCAAAAATTGAATTTTTTTCTTGTGAAAATGTCCCTATATCATATTTAATTTTTCGCAAAATATATATGGCAGTTCTAAAATCAAATAAAAGTAATTCAATCATATAATCTTAGGATGTGCAATAAATAGTTTATAGTTCAATAATTTACGAAACCATGATTTAAATAGAGTAACCATAGACCAATAAAAACATCAAATATAGAATAAATCTATGATGTAGAAATATATGAAATAATATTTATTTTAAATCAGATTAACACAAATAACAAGCCGCAACCTAAATGTAAAAATAGGTAGGATGAATAAGGTTCAAAAATTAATTTTTGCAACTAAAATTTGATTCAAACGATTGCAAAATAAGTTTTATCAATAGAAGTCTACCTGAATAAGCATTGGTATAATGATTAAGCAAGATGTTTTTACCATCTAGAATAATAAAAAATTTATTAATCATGGTTTTATCTTCGTTAAAACAGATAGTATGCAGATATGAAAGAGGTAATGAATCAAAATAACAAAAAAATTTACAAATTAAAATAAAAACATTCAAAAAGAAATTACGGTATTTTAAACATAACAGTGAATGTTGTTAAAGAGAAATTTAAATATGTTAACTATAGATTACATCGAAAAAAACTTATTATGTGTATAAAGCCTTTCGAACCCAGTGTTCACTATATTGAGAAGGTCAAATTTTAGAAAAAATATTTTATACCAACTATTCCGTTAAACCCGTAGTATTTAAGACTCCTTTTTAAATTTTATAAAAATTTAACGCATTTAGACGTTTTTATTTACAATTTGAGCATATTTTACACCTGATAACAATTTTTGAGAACAATGTTGAAAGTGGAATTTTTTATCAAATGGGCAAAACACAATGGATGTAATTTAAAAATATAACATATTACTCTCATTTTCTTTTTTAAAATGATACATTAAACATTTTTTACATTTCAGTGAAGCCACAATAGTGGTATCTAAATGTTCTTTCAAAAAATTTATGATTCAATATATATATATATATATATATATATATAGAAACATTACGAAATATGCATAATTACTCTCTACGAGACTCATTAAACATTCAAGGCGACATGGTAATTGTTTATAAAAGAAAGTTTTCGTGTTGGATGGAAGTAGAAGTAATATCCATTTAGAAAATTTTTATTTAACAATATACTAGCTTGAAAAATTCCCGATAACCTAAGCATGTTAACTGCCATTTTTATACCAATATAATACACAATCGAAAATATTTGTACAAAATTTCGATCTAATAAATGCAAAAAAAATCCAAAAGTAAATTCATCATCTTAACAAAAATCTCAAAATTGTCAACAAATTTCTATATATTAAAAATAATTTTTTTAGCATACATTTATTTAAATCGTAAAATTTGAATAATTAAAATTCATTCATTTGGCTTAACTTGAAAATGACTTGAGTGTATATTTCATTAAGATAATTATGATAAAAAAATATTCTCCTAATGGCTATTAATACCCAGTCGGAACAATTCATTAACTTTATAACAACTCATAATAACTACTACAATCGATAGCTTTGAATATAAGAATTATTCGAAAATTTGTTTTTATCTGGTAATATAAAAAAACAAACATTCAAAACTAATAATATATATCACCGCAGGAGAAAATATTGAGAAAATTGACATTGAAATCACATGAATATTTATTTTAAAACGTAAACTATGTAAAGCTTTAAAATTAAGGCATTTTAAAATTGGCAGAGTCAATTTTCCCTATGTAAAAATTACCTCCTTTTATGTGAATCATTCATTATAAAATTCAAGAATTTTCCATCACTTTTCGTTTTAAAAGCCTGGGTCGACCAAATAATATAAAATTTATTGAAAAAAATTATGATTTGTGTGTTTTTTTCTAAAAAGTTCGAGTCAAGCGTAGGCATGGCGTTCTAAAAATTATAATCAATTTTGGTGGGGCAAGATAAATTTCAAAAGATATTTCTTGTTTAAAATCAGGGATTATCAAAAGTATATGCTATCGGCCGAATTTTTAATCTACCTATCGAATCTGTTTAAAAACTATATTTTTCTTTAAGTTATACAAAGAAGTATTTTTGTATTTTCAGTATTTTAAAATTTAATTTGATCAATAAATCAGATTGGGATCAACATGATCCCAACAAATGGTAGACAAATCATATATTAAATTATTCAAAATATCGATTCAAAATGAAAATAGGTCAAATTTAACAAAATAGCTTTTATTTTTAATTTCCTTCGAATAATATTGAAATTTTTCTTGGATAAAGTGACTACAAAACCCAACAACGGGTTAAAAAAGATGATTAACTAAGATTTATTTTAAAAAATATTTATAAAATCCATTAAATATTTCTAAGGTTCATAAAATTCAATACAGAACAAATAATTTTTTCTAATTTTGATAAAAAAATTTAAAACTTTACATTTTATATCTTTGATTGTTTATTGTAATAAATAAAGAAACAAGTGTATATCAATCATTCTATCAAAAAAATAAATGCCTACAACGATCTTATAAAAGTGGTTAATGAATTAGGTACATTGGAAATAAATTTTAAAAACCAAAGAATTTTATTTCCAGTGACAGAAATATAGACGAAAACCTTCACTCTGTGTTATTTTTCACAAAGTTGATCAAGCAGAATACAGTCCATGACGTCACAAATTGTATTAGATA
This sequence comes from Sphaeromyxa zaharoni, assembly GCA_001455285.1. Classification (NCBI taxonomy): domain Eukaryota; kingdom Metazoa; phylum Cnidaria; class Myxozoa; order Bivalvulida; family Sphaeromyxidae; genus Sphaeromyxa; species Sphaeromyxa zaharoni. The sequence continues at coordinate 15,176 of LDMZ01009301.1, forward strand.
ATATTCAAGGATAATAATATAGTTTATAAACAAGTACGGGATAAAATTAAATATATATTATGCATGGCTTATAGTTAAAGTTCTCAAATGTTATACAGTGGGATGGAGTAAAGTAGTAAATATAGGCTTCTATTTTTGATTAATAAGCCAGAAAGGATGCTTAAAATTACAAAAAAATCGGTAATTAAATAAAATCATCTGTTTCATTCAAGTGTTCTTGATAGTATTTTGTGGTAGAAAATATATCAAATTTAATGATGAACAACAATCACGGGATAGTCCATTAAAAAATTTGATAAAAAATAATTAAACTTATAAAAATTTTAATAGCCAGACAATCGATAAGTAAGCAGAACATTTGAAGTGTAACATAAAAATTAGTTGTTGAAGGGTCCAACTAGTAGTGTGCTGTTTTAGATATTTTGACAAGTAAAAAATAATAAGGTCAAAATATCTTGAATAGGTCATATATTAGGTAAAAATTTATTCATAATTATTCAAGAAAGCGATATACATGTTTGAAAATTTTCAAAATACCACCATCCATAATACATGCAAATACGGTTCTAAAAAACTATGATTTCATATAACACACCAATAGGTGGAGGTTTCATAATTTTGAATTCTATTGAGATCGACTTAGATGCACTGTCGTATATTTATTGAATCTCAATCATTACATATCCTTTCTTTTATAAGCGATAAAAACACATCTTCCAAAGGTATTTTATATTTTAACGTACCAAGTATCAAATTATTATTAAAGTATGAAGTTACAGATGATATCTTAAATTGATATTAACAAAAAATTTATTTGATGACAAAATCATCTCAAAAAAAATTTAAATGTTACTAAAATCATTTTATTAAATTTGAGATAGTGATAATTTAATAATTACAATTTTCTGTTTTCATTAAACTAGATGGTATTGCACTGATCTTCTAAAAATAAGTAAATTGAACAGATATAACAAACATTCTTCATTTTTTCTGCTATACTAGAGATTGTTGTTCGTAAATTATAGTTTGCAGAACTACTGAACTCGCTCAGAATATATAAATTTTTGTTTAATTGCGATCTAAAATATATTAATCAAAAATATAAAAGATACTTCTTTAACCAAAAGTAACTTTTAATTAATCTGATAATTTCATGAAACTTTGATTCGGATAAATGAAAATAAAATATGGGAGAAAGATTTTCCTCTGTCAGCAAAAACCAAAAATACGGAAACGGCAGCAACTTTTGGCCGTAAACAATGTCATATTCATTTGATTTTACTGCCGAAAAATATATCCCTTCCATGTTTTTCGTAAGATTCATCCAAAATCCATCTTTCATATTTAGAAGTTCACTGTTTTCTATTAAAAATAAAATTTAGTTAAATAATAAAATTATTTTTACAAGATGATTTCATAGCATTACATAAATTTGATACCATAACTACTTTCATAAAATATTTATATAATATTACATTATTGTATTAGTACTCAAATAAAGTGTCTTGGACTGAATTATTGTCAAAAAAGTAAAAAATCACAAAAAAAAGGAATACCGTTATAAAGTTAATAAAAATTACTCTCAGAACTAAAAATATAACAATATTTGTACTAACTTATACAGTAAAAACTAAGAGTAGAATATTCAGCTTTAGAAAATTAAGTTACTTTTATAATAATAAAACTTGTGGCTTTTATAGGATAAAATCAATAATTTTAAACATGAAAATTCATGGTTTGTGAAATTAACTACAAATATTCAGTGTGATTCACTATGTTAAACATTGTTGAGAACATTAGAATAATATAGAATTAAAAACATGTATAGGGCCAAATTCACTGTGAAATTTCATAAAGTACTAATAAAGGTTTAATATTTTTAAATTCATGAATCATTAAAAGGAACAAAACATAAATTTAAATTTAAACTAAATATCCGTCACAAAGTTATTTTAAAATTTCTCCAAATATATACGAAATCACATTAGTGATTTACAAATATTTATACTGAAATTAAGGCTTATATACATGAACAGCAGCCCAAATGCCAGATATAAATACATACAAATTACACAAAATTTTATATTTACTGAATTCACTTAAATAAAAATATTAGTGGAATCATCATAAGAATTAAATTTGAAGCTTTTTGAGTTATTAAATTTATTTATATGATCAAAGAAATTTAGTGCAAAGCAGATTTTGATCGAGCTATTATACAATGCAAATTACTAAAAAATATAAATTAATTGAAATGTTCATAATGTGAAAATTTTGAATTAATCATCCGATTTAGAAGACATAAACATAAAGATTTCACACATCTACATGGTACTTAAATGCATGATTAAATAAAAATTATAATTTGATTTTCTATGACAATTTTTGCAGGAAGATTTTAAGAGCAGACTAATACATGGGCTGTGTTTATTAAGATACTGCTTCAAAATCATGTATAATGATAGTTTAAAGAAAAAAGTTGTTTAGATGTAATATATATTGTTCCGAAAAATATACATAGTCAGATGTATCACCTTAAAAAAATATTTGCATTTAAATTTTAATTAATCAGATTGCAAATTCATTTTAATTTACTTAATGTATCATAGAATTAGGCTAAAGCAAATATATCACCAGTAACTGAGGATACAATAAGACGCTCGGTCGTAACATGGAAGCTGTTATTGATATACAATCGATGAAACATTAAAAAAGAGCGACTTTCTTTAAAAATTTTTCGTGGTTTATCAAGGACTATAAACTAAATGGTAAGATATTTTGTTTAAAATTTTACCATTAGACATGGATGGCTGAGGTAAAGACGGAACGAAATACGTTAGCCATTACATTTACCGTATACTTAAAGCGTATTAACCAGTGAATTAATACAGCAAATGGTATTATTGATAAATTATGATATCTGTAACTTTTAATAACTTTTTTACACTTCAACTGGTTCTCAACAAGATATTTAAAAAACTCGTGTAGATGTTACTACCATCTAATGAATAAAGCATTAATTATGATACACTAAAAAACATATATTGATATTAATTATTTATTTAATGAGCCGCTGTCTTAGTGAGGACTATTAACGATACATTAATTCATTGAATATACACACCTGAAATATCTAAAAAAAAGTTTATGGTTCTTATATAAGATGGTTAAAAACCATGTTTATAAATATTTAATTGCTGTTAAAAACGATCAATCGGGATGGATAAGATAACATTTAGTCAAGATCTTGGAGGATAAGCCTTATCCAAGTAATACTATTATCACGTAATCATTATAGTTGAGCCGTCAATGTAAGGGTAGCGCAGTGCAAAATTAGCTGTATCACAATTGTCTATATTCAGTTCAATATCTCCAATGTAAATGAATTCATGACAAATAGGTGTTAATGAATACTGAGTCATATTCCAAAAATAACTTCTTAATAAAGCGAAGAACTTGATAATGTTTTTTCTACAAATATTTGCTATAATATCTTTTATAAAAGTTGTCTAATTTTCATGTAAATATGTTAGAAGGTTAATATAATTTCGAAGTCGGAAATAGGTGTAATTAATGTTATAAGATTTTCTAAAACACTATTTGCCCAATAACACATATATAATTATGGGTTTGAGAATTTAATATCAAACCATTAATATATTAAGAGATTTTTAACCATAACTTTAATAATAATATCAGGTATGAATTAAATAAAGTTTTGCGATATTCATATATAACTTTATGATAAATATTGATTATTCAAAATTATCATTCCTTTTTAGCCATTAGTTTTTTCTTTAAATTAGTATAGTAAATCTTTGCGATGGATGGAGCCAAAAACCTTCAAAATATCCATGTGACAAGAAAAAATGAAGACTTCTTTAAGTAATTATAACATATTCTGAGTTTTTACATTAATTGCACATTACCTTAAAAAAATAATTGAAGAAACATCTAAATAATTCCCTTTATACATTTAAATTTATGACTTTTATTGTTTGAGAAATCATTGAATTATTTAAATATTTCAGAATAATCATGATAAATTGCAACACTAGTCTATTATTTTTATTTTTAAAATAAACACAAAAATTGTAACTTTTCTAACCAGGGTAAAAGTATATGTTTTACAATTACAGGAGAATCAAGAATCATAAAAAATAAAGGACAAAAACTAAACAGCAGTTTTCAGTAATTAAAATTTTATTTTACACATTCCTGCCACGATAGTATATTATTTTTGACAGTTTATATTTGAAAATTATACTATTTCATAAAAGCCTCTTTTAATGATTCAATATGAGTGATTTGAATTGCGAGCACAGTTTTGGAATAAATTGAAACATTATTTAATGCATCACTATACTCAATTCATTATATTGAAAGTACAAATACAGAAAAATAAAGATATAGCGCTATTTATTGTCATATTTTTCAAAAATAAAATCTAATAAAAAAGATATATTCCTAAATATAGAAAATTCAATTTATAAAATATTTTTGAATTTTATTTTTTCTACCTAGATATCGAAGAATAAGTTAGCTCGAAAACAATTTCTTTAATCGGTGTATCCTTAAAATTTTGATATTATAACTCAAAGAAATTGCTGAACATATTTAAAACTAATGCCTTTGTTTGACTCGTAGTCAAAATTCCTTGTCTCTATTAACTCAAAAAATTTAACAAAAAGGGATAAATAAACATTATAAGCATCAGCGATTTTTAATTGAACTATTCTCAGTAGAAAAAAATTAAAATCTCTTTGGTTTGGTCTCTTATTTGGTCTAAATTTTGAATATTATCGCATAAAATAAGATTACAAGTTGCCATGATTAAACAAATACTTTAATGGAAAAATAAATCTGAAACTGATAAAGGTATTCTAAAAATTAAAAAATATATTATAATCAGGTAAGTTTTAATGTAGCGTGCAACAAAAAATTATTTTTTTCAAAAAAAATTGTTTGCTTCATATTATTATTTGCTGAAATTAAGGAACCAAAAAACGACTTATACGTAACAAGATCGTTTGCTATTAATTTTTTAAAATTTTTTGATAGTTGAAGTGCTACCACATTCAGTATATCATCATATATTTTAATATATTGTTGTTTATTATTTCTTTTATTAATAATCATGCCTTTCATGAATTACCATAAAAATAAAAGTTATTCATCACTGTAAGAACATTAAAGTATTAATAATCTTTATATATAATACGTATAATAATGATTTAAATAAAGCCTCATTTAAAATGGAAATAAAAGAAATCTTACTGTAATTTTTACGAACAATTTCAGATATCATTAAAGGCTCTTCTAGCAAATCGAAGGTACCTTCGATATTCACAGCCAAGCGTCGAACGCTTGGTTTGCATAAATATGGCTTCCAGTGAATATAATAGTTGAGATTCTACATATGGACCTAAAATGGACAAATAAAAATCAACATTTAAGAAAAATATCATCTTTCCCTCAAGCACAACATTATTATCATGAACATATGCATATGCATCTGCCTCTACAAAGCTAATCTTTAAGTAATTAGTAAAAATGATGATACAAAAACACCTGACTTAAGTAAGAATCTTCCAAACGTCCCGTGCACCCCATTGTCAAATCTAGACAATGATATCCTCCAATTGCGGTCGGAGTGCCATATATTTAAAACGTCATGTTGTTCGCTTTGTTTGAAAACTTTTTCATGCTTATCTTTGAGTGGGTGTGATAAAAGGATTCCTCTAAATGCGAAAATGTGATAGAACTCTAAAGATATTATATTTCAGGTATTTATAAAATAATATTGTTTGATATTTTCAGGAACAGTGTTCGATAGAAGGATTTTTCAAGTTTTAATGCTTTTAAAATTTAGGTATACTTACTCAGAAACTAGAAAAAAAGTCTACTCTAGTTTCTAAGATATAATTACTTAATTGTGAAAAAATATCTTCGTTAAATTGGTTTGGAAGCATCCTTGTTCCGGCCGTTTTGCTTGCGATATTTCTGATACAAAGACCGTTTGAACAAGAAATAAGTCATTTTATGGCCTTATCATGTAAAATATATAAGATCTAATTTATTTCTTAAATATATGGATGCAAAAACGTGCTACTCCGTCGTCAAATGATGGGTAATAACTACATTACTAAATATGCTACATTGCTCCCCTATCAAAATTTTAATAGGTAATCTGCAAGATATGTAGGTATTTTGGTTTGGCTTCCCGGTCTCTTTTGAATTTTTAAGTACTCATCAGTGTTCATCCCACATGGGTACAAATGATTGTGTTTTAATTTGCGTTTTTGCTCAGTGGTTCCTATTTTTTTATATTATAAACTGGATTACGCGTATCGGTTACTACAAAGGGTCCATCAAACATTGACGATAATTAATTTCTCGGCTAGCTTTAAGCATAGCCTGCCCCCTATTTTATAATATTAATTTTAAGTGATTTATCGTAACTATTTTGTTGAAAATTTTAATACATTTCTTCGTTAAAAATTGCAGATTTAATTATTTTAACGAGCTTTCTTCTATGTGCCTTGATAAAGCCCACTCTCAGTGTGGTTTAGGTTTAAGGGTACTAATGGCTTAAATTCTACCTCAAGAGATGTTTTTCATTTAACTCCATAAAAAACTTAGCATGAGTAATCTTAGTAAGTAATTCTTTGAATTACTAATGGCTAATAAAACGATACCAACGTGTTCGTCACAATCATTTTCATTTTTTACATGCCTAATACATTCCTCAATAGTTCTATCTGATCTTTCGGTAGCAACATTCACGCTTGGGTACAATGCTGTTGTTCGAGTCTTCTTTATGCTAATTAATGAACACAGCTGATGGAATACATCAGATTAAAACTGTGTACCTTGATCCGAATTAATTTGTTCGGGTATGGAAAAACATGAAACGACTAAACCTAAGTTAGATTTCACAGCTATCAGTGCTGTGTGATTAGGGATGCCGATTTCTTCCACCCATCGAGTAAAGTGATCCTTAAATACCAAAAGATACCTATTCCTGCTTTTAGTATAAGACAACGGACACATAAAATTGAACATGCAAAAATGTTAACGGTTGATTACATTTAATTAAATTTCATGATGTCTTCTGTAACTATTTCCTTGAATTATTAAAAATTTCAAATCCAGTTACGTACATCAACTACTAACTGGAGCTAATATAACTTTGATGTGCTAATTTCAGCTGTTTTATCTATACCCAGATGAAATAAACTTTTTGTGTGCAACTTCTATTATTCTTTTTCGAAACGGTTCGGATTCCATTTCTTGTCTGATGGCATAGTAATTTTTCATTTATAATTAGATGGTTTCTAACACTCATCCGATATTCGAATTCTTCTTCTGATCAACTTGCATATTATCATCTATTATAACCATTTTAACTATCGACAACACTAAATCTTGATTTTGTTCTTCCATTAAACAGATTTATTTTTCCATTCCAATATATGCAATATATAGTGATAAACAATCTGAATCTACAATATCCTTTCCCTTTCTATAAACAATGTAATAATTTAATTCCTCATGCACAATTATCGACCGAGCTCGACCGCCTTTCATTGTTTTTAAATAGATTAGAGGATTATTGTTTGTAATAAGTTCAAATCTCCGTGCGTCAAATAATGACTAAGTTTTCTTACTGTAAATATAAGAGCTAAGAATTCCCTATCGATAGTAGAATATCACCTTTGGGCTGAATTAAGTTGATTGATGGAAAATACAATAAGTTTTTCTTGGCCGTTAATAACTTTGAAAGGATAGCCCAATTGGCTTGTTAGAAGCATCACACCTACAACGAAATTTTGATTCTTTAGAAATGAAACCAAGTGTTGTTATATTTGATAATAATTCACTTAAGGATTCAAACGCCAGCTGATGATCTGGGTTCCTATTCTTCTCCGATTTATTTTTCAAGAAATGGTATAGTGGAGTTGCCATCAAAGCAAAATTTGTTATAAACGTTTTATAATACTTTAACAAATACAAAAATGATTTTAGACCCTCTGGATTAGTTGGAAACACATTTACGTAAAGCCACAATTTCTTTCTTACTAGGTTACACCCTGTCCTTCGATGATATATATCCAAAATATTTCATTTCAATTTTGAAAAAAACATTTTCCTTTTTTTACTTTTGATCCAACGCCTTTAAGCAAGATAAATACCCGTTCCACATGAAATAAATGCGATTCGATATCAGAAGAGAAGATGATAATTTCATCGAGATGTGCCATGGCATTCGAATGAGAACTAAGAAGAGTTTCCAATAAACGCCGAAAGGTTGAAGAGCGTTAATTTAACCAAAAGGCATCACATTAAAGTGATATAATCCAAGTCCAGGTCCAGACGAAAATGCTGTTTTCTCCTTGCCCCTCCTTCTTTATCGCACACTGCCAATATCTATTGTTCAGATTCAAGACTGTAAACCACTTAGAACCGCTCAATTTCTCTATGGCTTCTTCAATCAATAGAAGTGGATATTGATCACTTTTAGTGACGCTATTCAATCAACGAAAATATACACAAAAATGATTGCTTCCACTCTTCTTTGTTTACTAAAACTACAGAAGGCGATGCACTTGAAGTGTGTGATAATATTTTTTAGCATGTTTGAAACTTGAGTATCAATTTTATTTTGAACAGTAATTGAAATCCGAAAAGGTTGATAATTTAATGGATGGTTATTTACTGAATTGGTGCTATGTTTCACCATGTCAGTAACATTATTATCATCAGGAGATGAAGCGAAGACACCGTTGAATTTTTTAAGCAACTGGTTTAGTCCGTCTTTTAATCCTGTGTCATGTATACCACATATTGAATTATCTCGCAAGATATTTTCAGATGATAAATCTACGATGAAATTCGTACTCATAATAAAATTTAGCCCCAATATTAAATCAAAGTTGAAATATTTTACTACTGAAAAATCGCATCAGTAGTGACGATAATGCAATGCAAATTCCAGATTTTTAATAACAACCATGCTTAAAAGAATTCCATTTGCAGATTTCAAATGCACTTCACATGACCTTAAATTATTCGTCTTAAATAAGCACTAGATTATTAATGATACGCAGACACCTGTATCTACAAGAACCTCCATTTCAACCTTTTTATCACCATCGATCACCTTTACCATGGGAGAATCGCCTAAAAAAAAGGAAAATACAATATAATAACTCCAATTAATTTACGCTACCCACTACAGAAAGTTTCTTACAAAATTTCGCAGTATGTGTCTTTTCTTCACATAACTGACAGATAATATTCATCCTACTGTAATATGAATAATGACCAGTCTTTCCACACTTGTAATATGCTATCTCCTTTCTATTCTTCACATGCCAACTGCTGAATTTTCATGTTTTCATTCCGCTATCATTGGAATTTTCATAATTGGCCGAACTATTTTGAAGGTTTTTTTATGTCCTCTCAATCTCAAATAGCCTTTTTGTTAAAGTCAATCGAGCGACAAGCTTCTCCGTAGCCTCTTTCTGAATATCAATTTCATTTTTGTTCATAACAATTGATAAAGAAGCATTTGGATAATTCTGTGCTTTGAAAAAAATTTGGTAGATGGTATACAATTTTCATCATGTAAATGCGCCGTGATGAAGGGTGAACATTGCTCAATAAGTTGTCTTCTTACAAATGCTTGTAGTCATTGCTGTTCACATTAATTCGAGATTCTTCTATAGAATTTTTGAAGGGTTTCGTCGTTAGTAACGCCACATAACAGAAGTCGTTATAAAATATGTCAGGAGATTTCAAATTCCGAAAATAACTTCAAATTATTTTCTTCATCTATCCGTCTTCTTAAGGAAATCTCAAATCTAATTACCAGAAATTTAGATTCACCAATCCACAGGATAGGCTAACAACAAATTCGCATATAGATGCTAGCTCGTCCATCCTTCCGAAGTTCAAATGAGCCCAAATTCCTCCACCTGAAGAGTGATCTCTTCACTGCCATCAAATTTTTTGATCAATGGTTGACTCCCGCTTCCAATTGTAATATATAGATTAAAAAACTTAATATTCCATCATCGCCCCACGGATATTAACTACACTGCTAAATATTTTACAATATCTGATGTGAATAATACTATAATTCGATGCTATCCCTTATTTTTGGTAATGATTGCTCTAAATGTGCTATAATAAAAAGCGTGTACCCGGCCGCCTCTGTATGTAATCTATATAATTTTGCTGCATGCGTATTTGTAAATATTTATATCTATACTCAGCATTTAGCTATTACGGATCGCATAAAGATATCAGATTGAATAGTGACCGTCTAGACTGCTATAGAGTAAAAACATGAGACTAGACATTGCAAAAAATATGATAGTTGTATATTTTCTTTAATTAAGCAATTATTTTTAAATATCTTAATCAGATTCAAAATTTTCTGTTATAAATTATTATGTATTTAGTGATATACAAATGTGAAGTCAAGGTATGGATTTTTGGTTCATTCTTTCCTTCTTTATATTAGCTTTAAGTATTTTTTTAAAACCTAAAATATACGTTAATGGGCTCATTGCCATGTTAAGGGGTATTGATAATTGTATATCCGGTAATAGTGTTTTTACGAGTAGATATAATAATAATCACGTATAAAGCAAATAGGTAACTGCACGTTTTTAACTACACATTCTTGCTTTGCTTCTGCTCCTCTCGAGGCAATAAAGGATTATAAAAATTCAAAAATAATTTTACGGGATTACAGTAGCATTTTTTAAGATTTAGACCTTAATTCGTTAAAGAACAAAAAATACTTCATATTTATCACTTTCAACCAAATTAATGTGATTTCAGCAAACACTTAATTTTTTGGATAAGTATAAATTACTGTCAAATTGAATTATTAAATATCTTGAATTTATTGTTCAAAAAGATATATGAGAATTTTTGTTTCCCAATTTAATCGAGGCATACTTTTTAGTTATAAATACAGGAACGAAGAAATTTTAACAAATATTTTTCAATTGGAGTCATTATAAGATCATATTTCTTAATGGATGATATATAACAGCTGATGATTTGATAAGGTGGGAGAAAGTGTAAATTATTTCCTTCTGATATCAAGAAAACCTTAGATTTACAGTATTTGGTAGTTAAGACCACTGAAAATTTATTTAAAGGTAGAATAAAAGAACACAAATCAAAAAAATAAATACCTTTATTTAATAAGTAATATTCGAATTAAATCATTTATAATAGAAGCCTAGTTTTTTATGATAGTTTATTTACCTCTAATGTACGTTGTGATGGAATGTGTGATTTCTTGTAATCAAAGAAATAAAAAATGTATAACGTTACGTTCAATTTATTCGAGAATTTGGTGTGACAAATGTAGCGTTGCCCACGTATTGACATAAATATAATTTCTTATATGCTACTTAAACAGTGATACTACAAAAATTTTTTGCTATTAATTTATATATTTTTGTTATGGTTCAAACTATAATCATTTTTATCCTGCTCTCTTAGTGATACTCTATGAAATTTAAGCATAAATCTTTATTCTAATTCCATATTATTAAATTTAGTTTATTTTAGTTTTAATACATTATTACCGAAAAATAATTTTTTTCGATTTTCCAAATATTCTTTTGTTGAAGCGGTTAATAATAAAGTTCAGAAGTAATTATTACCAGCAAAAATAATAATGAAAATATAATTTTTTAATATTTTTATACACACAACAAAATAACAAAGTGCTCTATGACTGATTTGCCATTTAAAAAACTCATATTTTTACTACTATATGGATTTGAATGCAACATTTAGAAAGATGTTAAAAAGTTTGGATGACAAGAATTGGTTATAATACGCTGATTTTAAACCATTTTTTATCGATTAATTTTTGAACTACAAATTTTCTGTTATATTTGTGATGCCTTTGTATAGTAAAAATCATATTTATATTTGATAAATAATAAAAATTATAGTAATTCTTATATATTTAGTTTCTTTAAAATTAATTATATCTTGGGATAGGGAATACATTAATACTCAAGAACACTTAAATACCATACAAAAAATAATGTAACTATAATAACCGAGCCAGTACACAGTGGATAAAAAGTTAATCCTACAGCTACGCATGACTACTTAAATAATTCCCTCAGCAAAAATTAATGCGAAATGATGACGTTATTGAAAATTGGTATTTTTGTAGTTTCTTCTCGTAGCCTTTCATTATAAATTTTATTTTGTCACCAAAGCCTTTGAATTTACTTTGAGCTTTCTCAAAGTTTCTTTCATATTCTATGAGGTCAGGGGCCTCAGAGAAATTCATATTTTATTTATTTTTTTGTACAAATCTTCAGGTATGTCACCTGAGGATTCTAAATATTCTTTATCCGTTATAGTAACAATAATTGATCACGCCCCTGTAACTCATTTAACTGTCATGTAAATCTTTTATATGATAAGTATATTTAACCGAGCAATACCATGAAATAATATTTTATTCCCAGCCCTATTTTTCATGAATTTATAATAATAATACTCGTAATTGTAATTTTTAAAATAACTAATATATGATATTTTATCTTTAATATATTAGATTTGGATGATATAAAAAGTTTTGTAGTATATTCTGATGTTATTATTTTTCATAACGAGCTGTCTCATTCTTATCTATATATTGTAGGTACCCCTCTTCTTGTATTTGAGAATACGGATTCTACAACTGTAATTATTATTAATAGATCATAATACGTAAAAACAGCACTTCCGATCATTGCTCCAATTGTTAGAAGGGATATCATAACAAGAATCAGGATATTTACTATAATATTTAATATATCATGAGTAAAATTCATACAAACTCCTATTTGTGGTTTTCTCTCAAGGTTGTTATAAGGTACACCTTTCTCTAGAATTTAGATTAATCAAGAAATATTATTTACTACCATGAACGACAATTTTGGCTAATACAAAATCTGGTTTTGGTCCATGCTTCTTTTGCTTTGTAAATTGTTGGACCTGAATGGTACTACAGTTGAGAACATTATCCAAGTTCTCAAGATAAATATGATTATGATCAAATGCCGTTAAGTATTTCCTTAGTGCT
>LDMZ01009303.1:0-10495 GCA_001455285.1 Sphaeromyxa zaharoni
TTTTTTTTATAAGGTGTCAGTAGATTTATAAAATTTTTGAGTTGTCTCTAATATTATATGCTTTTAGCCAAGAAGTTCGGTTAGAATTTGTAAAAATTTACTAATTTTAGTATTAATTCTTTATTTAAAATTGGAACTGGTAATTGTTATCAAAAATCACCACATACTAATTTATTGATTTAAGACTGTTAATATTATTTTAAAATATAATACAAAATTATCTATTTTATTTCTTAAATATTTTTTTATGAAATATAAGAACATCATCCTTATAAAACCCGAGACGGTTGAATAGAAAATGAACATATACAGATTAAGTCTTGATTTTGTGATATGAGTATCTATTAACTATCTTTTGATCTGGCATAAGTAGACTATTTGTTCTGCGTATTACCACCGGTACCTGGATCAAAAACCATCGGTTATTAAGCATCCGGAGACGAAATAAGTATCTTAAGGATATTATACTTAATGATTGGCATAAACGCTTCCTTATTAAACCGAGGTATTAAAATTAAAAGGTATTCCTTGGTTTTTTGGCATACTGATTACCTTCCTATTATATTTGGTTCGTCCAAATTTTAGATCATCGATCTCAACGGTATCCATCCCTTCCGATAGGTGAGAATATTAGGAGGAAAAACGTTGATAAAACCTCCAAACACAAGGTAACCGAAATATACTATGGTTTAATACTAGTGGACAAACCACTCATTGATAATTCATGCATCTTGAGCATGTTGCTATAACCACAAACTAAACAGAAAGTGAACAATAACGTTTTTTTCGATAAAAATTTTGGTTTTGTAGAGTCATCTATTTTATCTTATTTCCGACAAGGGATGACTGCGGCGCAACTCTCACCAAATTCCTCAATATATATGTCGACTTTTTCCGAAATACCTGCATACTAGAGACCGCTTTTCTAAATGTATCAGGCCATTTTCAACGCAGAAATTGTAACATCCATACCTTATGAATAAGTTTTATATATAATAAATTGGAAAAGCAAATATCATAGTTGTCGCCTATAATCTATACATTCAGTGATAAGCTTTTTAATAAAATTTCGTTATATTCACAATTTTATATCTTTTTTCCAAAAATTAATTATTTTATCCTAATGATGTGGTTTACATGATAAAAGGTGATTTTTTTTGCTTGAAAAGTTAAAAATACCGGTAAGGCATGGTGTATTTTCGATGATGGTAAAGAAACAATTTTTTTATCAAAAATAAATAGCTGAATAAAATTTTAATTTGAAAATTTTTTTACATCCTAATCCCCTCGATCGTATTGTGCATATGGTAAAGATTTGTGACATAATCTGAGGCTGTCCATTTATTATATTATACGCGCCAAAACTAAAAAGATGAGTGAAAATAGTTTCTTTAAATAAAATATTTTAAGGAAGATCATTTTAAGTATGTAAATCCGATAAAAAAATGGCTAACTTAGTAGTTTGGGTACAGTCATGTGCATATGACATGTAAAGATTTGCATACATGGACATGTCCTGTGTACTCTAACAATGAAGCTTTATAAGCTAAATAAATTTTCTGAAGTACGAAATATAATTATTAAAATTTAACTGATTCAAGCTTAAAGTTTATGGTAAATTTTTTTTTACCCTTAGCAAATTCGAAAGGTATTTTAACTCTGCGGATCTTATTACTGAGAGTTATTTAATCAAAAATGTTTCCCCTATTCGCAAAAAATTTTATCTAAAATTAATCTGAAAAATATATTGCAATTTTTTTTATGTTTAATTGTACCATAATACTCTTACATGTGACCAGTACATGCATTAAATATGATTAAACAATATTCTCTTTCGGCAATAATGTTTACTTTTACACTTTATTGTGTTAACAGCATGAATTATATTTTTAATTTTTAAAGTACAATTCAAAATTATAAATGAATAAATGGCCGTGGCAACACTTTCATAAGCTAATAGTATTTCAATAGCATTGCTTTAAATCCAGCGTTTATTCTTAGTTTAATACCATTTTTTATCTTTTTCGGAATCAATTCACTACAATACGTAACAAAATATATTTTCAATATTTAAAACTGTTCCCTTGGCTCAAGTCAATTTGAAAACTTTAAAAACAGTTTTTCCTTAAAATCATATCAAAATGAAAAAATAGAATTTTCCAATCATATTTTTATCCATATCATTTATTTCTTTATTAAAGTAGAAAATTTTGTGTTTTTAAAATTTTTAATTATGTTCGTATCTCGCAATGGCAAAGATTAATTGTTTTGATTTACGTGATTTATTTTGATTATACCCGCGGCCGCTGAATCTTTGTTAATTCAACCGAATCAGCCAACATTATTTTCGGATGGGAGAATATGAATTAAGAAAATACTTTGACTTTACGGAGTTACTTAAAGATAAATATGGAAAGGACACTAATTTTGGAAGATATATTCGGGGCTCTGCGGATACTGATATTCTGTGGACTATATCATTGAAAGACAATTGCTTTAACTTCGAGGTCTATAAGGACAAACTGATTGAAAGATATTATGAGGAGTATACTTGGGAAAATTTCTTTAACCAAATTGACGCAGAACAGGACTTAAACGAACCCGATGAGGAAGATGAAAGCATATCAATTCCCTCTGAACTGGATGAAATCCTCCATGAAATTAATAAGAATTTTAATATAGTTTCAGATATACATAGTAGGATGATCGTTCCCCTGCATAGATCGATCCAAAGTCTCATTAAAGAAGAAGAAAATGCCAAAACACTAAAAGAAAAAGAATAAAGAAAGAAAACTTTATTTGATTGAACTTATAAAAATATACATATTATCAATTAAAAACAACATAAAATGTAAAATTTTATTTTGAATTATGGAATAATTTTTTTCTTCAATTAAAATAATAAAATTAAAAGGGCCAATTTAAAATCGGTTAGCTACTTCTAATTTATTATTTTTAGTTTATAATTTTTGATAATTCAACAGTTATAATAAATCATCGAAGGATATATTTTTATATTTAATTAATTTTATATTCACTTCATCATTATAACCTAAATAATTGCATTATTTTTTATTAATATAAAGCAAATTCATCAGAATTAAAACATTTTTCAAACAATAACTCAATTAAAGCCTAATTGAATATTCCTTATTATACAAAAACAATTTGATAAATAACAATTTCGATTACACATGAAATTAAATAAAAGTAATATCGTGTACGTTTTTAAATTAACTTCAATTTTCTAATATTTTTTCACTTGTCAATAACTTAAAATCAGCTTATTACGAATATTTGAGTCTCCGAGATACTCCAATACACCTAAGAAATATTCAGTGTCATGTAAAATTCGAAAATTTCTTTGTTCATAATATTAAAACTAAATAGGGTAATAAATTCACTCTGTTAAGATGTATGATGTGATTTTTTTAAAAATTAAACAGATACTATTAATTCTAAGTTCTTGGTTTTTGTTGATAGTTAAGGCACCAAGTTTAGCTTACTTCAGGTCCTTTCTCTTAAGGAAAGCTTTTGATAAAATAAATTTATGAATAAATATTTTGACTTTATCAGCCATTTTTAGAACAAAGGCAAAAATAGCAAACGATTGACGTTAACTATTAATATTAGATGAATAAATTAATATATTTAATTGTCATATTTATGAAATATGTTTTTTTGGGAAATATTTGCATACTCTTATACAAGCAAGTTTGTGAAAGTATAAGAATCTATACTTCAAATAATATATTTTATTTTCGAAGAATCCCGTTATTGATATTCTACTTCAATTGAATATTAAAACCGGTAATAAAATGTTTACACCTGTTATAATTCAAACCACATTTCCAGGATTAAATAAGAAAATATCATTTCTTCTGAGTTAATAAAAAAATGATTGTAACGTATAAGTTACTTTAGCAGGATATTAAATTAAAAACATTATTTTGCTTTTCCGATACCAGCAAAGATCGAATAAGCATTAACATAGACTATCAAAAATTCAATAAAATGATATCTCGTTAGTTAAAGCATTTATCATTTAATTATTAAATAAAAACTTTAATACAGATCAATTGCAACAGTTTAAAAATGAAAAGGTAATTTCTGACAAAGTTAGTCGTTAAACAAAAGTCTTAAAAAATTTTACATCCCATTAAAAACTTGAAGAAATTTAAAAACCTTAAATATTAGTCCCATAACACTTATTTCCGTAGCCCAAATGATTCTTAAATCCAAATCAAATATTAACTTCTGTTTTAAAAGAAAGCGCAATTTTAATCGATCTGTTTTCATTTTATCATAAACTAATTAATATTTACTTAATACCGTATTTTTAACCAATTATTGTGGGGTAATTTTTTTGTGAAAGATTTCTTAAAAATATTTTCATAGTCTTGCTTCAGCATCAGAATTTCTGTTGTATTAAATAATTGGTAATAAGTTTCATTATCCCATTCTTGCAACAAATCCCAAAAAGAGTCGCTTACACGATTATCAGGTCCATGCACTGAATTTTAATTAGGTTTTTGAGTGTTTGAGATAACGTAATTCGTCTACTTGACGACTTTTAACAAAATTTAGGAATGAAATGTCTAATTTTCATGAATTTTAATAATTGTTCAATGAATAAATCATTCATAAAATATGAAACTACGGCTATTAATATTTATTTAAAGTTGATTCAGCTGTGATAAATCTGTAATAACTGTTAGGTAAAAAAAACAATTTATTAAATCAATTCTTGCCTTAAGTATTTTTTCTCCAATAGATAATTATGAGCCAATATCCGATCCCTCTAACCAAGCTTTCAAGGGAGATATACAGCAGTTTTCTTCTAAACTTTTCTTTATTATATTTTATCAGTTATAATTGTCATGGATTTATCGATAAATAATTTAAAGTTAAATAAAACACTTGCAAAAGTGATTCAGGGGCAAAAAAAGAAGACCCTGAATAAAACTTAGTATTTTTTACACCTTAATGATCACGATAAAAGTAATGAATTGAAAAGAACCATATAAATGAAGAAAGTATTAATTTTGATGACGTCATCAATTAGTATGATTTAAAACGTCCTGTATTTATGGGCATGGGTAAATCACTATCTTTTTACTTACGTTTTCTGTTGGCCATTACAAAAATATTAATACTTCATGTGGTGCCAAGAACACAATGAGGGTCACCGAGTCACCATATGGCCTATAAAATCTCCGAAGGAGGACGATTAGACTAGATAATTAATTAGCTTTCAATTATTAGGTAGTAGTCTATTTCGCCCTATTCTTTAACACACCATGACTTATAGTCATTAAGGAAAGGAAAAGCGAGGAGTTTAGTCATCCAGAACTCCTTCAAAGTCCCTCTTTCTCTGTTTATCAGGAGGCCGCAAGTTATCCGCGTGGATGCCTCAACTCAACAATCAATTTTCAAAACTAATAAATACTTATGATTATTAGATTTGTTCTTATGCATAACACATTTACTACAGCTTATAGGAAATACGTTTAATCACCAATGCAAAATAATAATCTGTATGATTATTAGCTTAATTTACTGATTAGTAATATCACTTTGAGATATCGTCGAGGATAACCCATAATTAGCTGGGAGTCGTAACCAAGCTGAGGTTTTTACTATAACTACCTAAGTTAGTTTAACAGCCAATTAAATAATATCGACAATAAAGGAGGCGTTATCATGATATAGAAAAATTATAAAGTTTTTTTTTGTCAAGTTTGTGGTTTGGGATTCGAGTTGGTTGTTGCAAACGAATAAAATGTGCTTTCAAAAAATATTTACTCTATAAAATCGATTAAATTTAAAATATAATAAGAAATTTGAATAATAAATTTTTTCTTTTCTATTAAAATATGAATGATAACACATAATAAAATACCAAAAATTCTAAAGGGCTAAAACTTCTACATCCTTTTTGGAATTATTTTATTATGTAATATTTATAGATTTATTGCTCTTTTAAAAATAATGATTCTTGTTCATAAGTTACAGCTACTAAATAGTGATTTTAAAAATAATGTATTTATCAATTCTGTCACATTACATTTAAGGTTGAATTCATGAAAGATTTTGAAAAACAATAAAAAATTTAGTAGGTATATACGTGATATTTTTGATGTATAATAAATCTGAATCCAAGAAATAATCAATATCCACATAAAAGTAATAGCCAACTGGTTAATCTTTAATAAATTTTAGTAGCAGAAAATATAATTAATTTAACAATAATAAAATATACTAAAAATAAAATTTGGTATTCTATACTCCTTAAGTATAGAAATTAATATAATATCAAATAATATTTATGAATTTGGATTTGTATGCTTTACGAAATAGCACTTCAACATTTTTATTGCATTGATATTATCGTTAAAGTATTAGTAGATCCACAATGTTATTTTCCTGTGATTTAGAATTAAGAATAATAAAAAATAATTTTTATATATAATTTAATATAAATTTTAAAAAGCTAATGGTATAATCGTTGATTGGTTATTCTCTGTTCAAAATATATTCATGATTTTTAGTGCAGATTTTTTCGATGAACAAAAATATTTTGTGAAGAGTATTAATATATTATTAAAAAGACTTCTACTTGAGATCAAACTTTTTGCAACGATAAAATTTGTATTTTTAAGTTGAAATTGGGATTTATATTACCAATCAATTACAAATAAAGCATTATAGAAAGCTAAATATTTGCATAGTAGATTCTTCATTAAATATAAATTATATTAATCATTATTAATTTTCCTTTTCGCTTTTTTTTTCTAATTAGTTTTTATAGTTTCAAAATTAATTTAGCCGATCTTTCGGAAATCACTTTTCTAATCTTAAAGGTAAATAATTATATTAGAAATTGAAACAGGCATTCTAACTGCCGTGATGGACTTAATGTGTGGATCAATTAAAAATTTTGAAAAGATAGTTAAAACCTTTGAAGTAACGTTTTCCTTTTGTCTTTTATATATTAGATTAAATACTTTATTGATAGTCAAAATTACATGATCAATAATGAATATTCAAAGGATTCCTACTTCTTTATTTTTTCAAAAGTACATTTTTATAAATTTAATAATGGATAACAGAGAAACAACTTATATTTAATGGATATACAAAGTAATGAGAATAGCTTCATTATTACTCAAATATTTGATCTAAAAAAGCAATTAGAATCTATTAAATTTTTTAACTCTATTGACGAAGAAGGAATTACAGAAAGTAAACATAATATTATTCAGAATTCATTTAATATTAAACTCGTCTTTAAATCTCAGAAATATACACTTATTTTATCTCTCCGTTCCAAAAAGATTTTCCATGAAATTATTGGTTTACTGGGAAGTAATCTAAACTTTATACTGTAAGGTCTTTATTTTCCCATATACTAAGCTACAGAGACAAGAGTTATCCTAAAAATTATCGAAAAATAGACTTTTCGGAGGAAATTTCCCGTTATAAAAAGATTACCAAAGGGTACCATTTTATTCGAAACATTCATATAAGTGTAGTAAGTAAATATACCATTTTAACTTTTTCAGAAATTATTTTCATACGAAACTTTAAATTTGGTTATCCAGCTACGCCAAGACTTTGCCTATCCTTCTGAAACATATTTACCACGATTTAAAATCCATAAAGAATATAGTTGGATAATTTTTTATAGAGAAAAAAGTATAAAAGAAGTTGCATCCGATTTTAAAAGTAAATTTCAAACCTTTAGTAAAAATCCAATTGAAACGTCAGATTTCAACAAATATTTCGATAAAGATGGAAAAATTTATAATTATGAATTCTTCACTCGGGATGTTTGGATACGAGGGTTGCATAAATCTGTTCGAAGAGAAGGATGGAAAATGATTGTTGGAATATATCCACCTGAATCTAATACGAAAGACAGAGAAAGAATAGACATGGAAAATAGGTTTAGACCTTAATTATTTATTAATTATTAGAGAATTTTATGCAAAGAAAATGGATGAAATGACAACTTATATTAATAATTTGAATAGAAATGAATCGAAAAAGCACTTTGAAGACTTCCACCGCATCAGTATTTCATATTCTCATAATAGAAAATGCTATTAAGGGAAGGATGTGCCTAGAGCTTTTAAGGAAATGAAACTACATAAAATTATGGGAAACAACCCTGAAAAATTTGAAAGGGTACTTCAATTGTATTGCTATACGAAGAACACCACAGAAAACAGTTAACCATTAATTTTTTGAAAAAAAGAAATCAAGGTTACGTCCAGTGTATGTCACCAATACTCGGTGTGATATTTCAAGAAATCAAGGATGAAATAGACAGTTATTTTATTCTTAATAAACTTGCTGAACTAACCGTATAATGCGTTGATATATATTTTTTAATTTCTAAAAGAATTTCTTCAATGCATATGATAAATGTGATGATATATTACGATATTGCTTCATGTGTATATCCTTAAACAACCCCGACTTGTATGAAAGCATAAGAATAGATAACTGTATGAATATATTTTTGAAATAAATTTATGAGATATGTTATTAATGTATCAAAATTACCTAATAAGAGCCGAATCTACCTTCTTTCAAAGAAACTTTAAGAAAAGTATCATAGCTTCTTTCTATGAGGTTACTTGCTAAAATAATAATTAAATATTTTAGAAAATATTTACAAAAGCTGACTTTATGAATTTTTGTACATACCTGTGTGTAGCATATTTAGAACAGCTTGTAACCCCTTCCTACTGTCAGAAATTAAAAGAGGTTGGTTTATACTGAATTAATTATATTTTTCTTAAAAATAGATTTTAATATTCAATTGTATATTAATAAACTCGGAAGGTCAGATATTAACAATCGTAAGAATGATAATATGCCAAAACGAGCTACACCTGAATCTAGCATCGCGAATATGGTTTTTTACGGAATTTCGGTTAACATTCTTACATTGATTCCCATTATATTTATCCATGCTGTAAAAGTCTAATTGATGATGTTATAAATAATTTCTTTCTTATTATTTTTTATATGTTTGTATATAAGTAATATAAAAGAACTTCTATTGTATCAAAAGGGACATATATACTGGCTATTTATCTGATATTTTATTCTTTGTTTGCATAAAAAATCTCCAATTATCTTTATTTAATTATTTCTTACATATATAAAAAATTTTTAAACAGATTAGTTTTATTTTTATACTGTCGTAATATTTTTGGAGAAGTTTGGATGTATAGTTTTTTATTAACGTGTTAGCTTTTATCAAAATATTATCGCTTATTAATGTAATATCCATTTGCTAAGTATGCTCAGCCTACTCCACATCCTAACAGTTGATTTATTTCAGATAGTTTCAAATAACCCACATAGAAACAATCTTATACTATTTTTCCCCAAGTATAATTATAAATTGTTTTACATAATATGGTATTCCGAATTTTAATTTATTGAATATTTAAAAAAGTCTACTAAATTTATTTGTTTTGAATTTTTTAGATTTGATCAAGAAAACGCCTTAATATTTGGTATTTTGATGTCATAATTATACACAAAATATATTCGGGTTAATCTCAACATTAGCCTGTTACATATATTCTGCACCTTTTTTTGATACTATATTCCTGCATATACATAATCATTGTAAATTCAGACATTCCAATTATTATCATTTGTTGCCTATAGGTCATTGCCATATTATGAATTTAAATGTTACATAACTCAATATAGACATATAAATGTTCAGTTCCAATTTTTTAATAAATATATTTTAAAAAATAAATTAAGATTATTTTATATATATTTTCCTTAAACCTTTTAAGCCATCCGTGCGTAACAAAAGTTAAAATATAGTTTTGAAAGGCTGAAATATATAAATTGAGGAGGTAAAGCCGATTGAAATCAAAAACAAGATTTTAGAATACGAATATTTTGTTTTATTAACTTTTATATGGAAAACTTAATTGGACTCGTAAAAAATATATTCTTTCTTTCATGAATACAAGAATATTAGACTTACAGGGATCGGATCCTTCTTCTAATTGAAAATTTTCAACAAATACATATTAAATGAAAAACAGTAGGTAATTTATTATGAATTTGATATTTTATAAAGGAATGTATTTTGACCTATGCTTCAAATGTTTTTTTTATTTGAAAATATATATTTTAAGTTTTCAAAAATTAAATAATTTACATTTTATCCTTTCTAGCCTGAATATTATAATAAAGTAACTGAATATTTTTGATATATTTAATATGGTCTCCTTTGATATTATTTCGATATAACGTATAAATCATTTTTCTGATTAGAGTATCCATAAGAATTATATTCTAATGTGGTAAAAGATATATTAAAAATTTCCCTTAAGGAATATTTAATACTGTTTATTAAAAGCAAAAACAGTATAATATCTTTTTTATTCTTGGAGAACTCAATGTTATGTATCAGTAAATTATTTCCATCATTAATTTAGTACAAAAATTT
>LDMZ01009304.1:0-10537 GCA_001455285.1 Sphaeromyxa zaharoni
TTTACCTCCTCAATTTATATATTTCAGCCTTTCAAAACTATATTTTAACTTTTGTTACGCACGGATGGCTTAAAAGGTTTAAGGAAAATATATATAAAATAATCTTAATTTATTTTTTAAAATATATTTATTAAAAAATTGGAACTGAACATTTATATGTCTATATTGAGTTATGTAACATTTAAATTCATAATATGGCAATGACCTATAGGCAACAAATGATAATAATTGGAATGTCTGAATTTACAATGATTATGTATATGCAGGAATATAGTATCAAAAAAAGGTGCAGAATATATGTAACAGGCTAATGTTGAGATTAACCCGAATATATTTTGTGTATAATTATGACATCAAAATACCAAATATTAAGGCGTTTTCTTGATCAAATCTAAAAAATTCAAAACAAATAAATTTAGTAGACTTTTTTAAATATTCAATAAATTAAAATTCGGAATACCATATTATGTAAAACAATTTATAATTATACTTGGGGAAAAATAGTATAAGATTGTTTCTATGTGGGTTATTTGAAACTATCTGAAATAAATCAACTGTTAGGATGTGGAGTAGGCTGAGCATACTTAGCAAATGGATATTACATTAATAAGCGATAATATTTTGATAAAAGCTAACACGTTAATAAAAAACTATACATCCAAACTTCTCCAAAAATATTACGACAGTATAAAAATAAAACTAATCTGTTTAAAAATTTTTTATATATGTAAGAAATAATTAAATAAAGATAATTGGAGATTTTTTATGCAAACAAAGAATAAAATATCAGATAAATAGCCAGTATATATGTCCCTTTTGATACAATAGAAGTTCTTTTATATTACTTATATACAAACATATAAAAAATAATAAGAAAGAAATTATTTATAACATCATCAATTAGACTTTTACAGCATGGATAAATATAATGGGAATCAATGTAAGAATGTTAACCGAAATTCCGTAAAAAACCATATTCGCGATGCTAGATTCAGGTGTAGCTCGTTTTGGCATATTATCATTCTTACGATTGTTAATATCTGACCTTCCGAGTTTATTAATATACAATTGAATATTAAAATCTATTTTTAAGAAAAATATAATTAATTCAGTATAAACCAACCTCTTTTAATTTCTGACAGTAGGAAGGGGTTACAAGCTGTTCTAAATATGCTACACACAGGTATGTACAAAAATTCATAAAGTCAGCTTTTGTAAATATTTTCTAAAATATTTAATTATTATTTTAGCAAGTAACCTCATAGAAAGAAGCTATGATACTTTTCTTAAAGTTTCTTTGAAAGAAGGTAGATTCGGCTCTTATTAGGTAATTTTGATACATTAATAACATATCTCATAAATTTATTTCAAAAATATATTCATACAGTTATCTATTCTTATGCTTTCATACAAGTCGGGGTTGTTTAAGGATATACACATGAAGCAATATCGTAATATATCATCACATTTATCATATGCATTGAAGAAATTCTTTTAGAAATTAAAAAATATATATCAACGCATTATACGGTTAGTTCAGCAAGTTTATTAAGAATAAAATAACTGTCTATTTCATCCTTGATTTCTTGAAATATCACACCGAGTATTGGTGACATACACTGGACGTAACCTTGATTTCTTTTTTTCAAAAAATTAATGGTTAACTGTTTTCTGTGGTGTTCTTCGTATAGCAATACAATTGAAGTACCCTTTCAAATTTTTCAGGGTTGTTTCCCATAATTTTATGTAGTTTCATTTCCTTAAAAGCTCTAGGCACATCCTTCCCTTAATAGCATTTTCTATTATGAGAATATGAAATACTGATGCGGTGGAAGTCTTCAAAGTGCTTTTTCGATTCATTTCTATTCAAATTATTAATATAAGTTGTCATTTCATCCATTTTCTTTGCATAAAATTCTCTAATAATTAATAAATAATTAAGGTCTAAACCTATTTTCCATGTCTATTCTTTCTCTGTCTTTCGTATTAGATTCAGGTGGATATATTCCAACAATCATTTTCCATCCTTCTCTTCGAACAGATTTATGCAACCCTCGTATCCAAACATCCCGAGTGAAGAATTCATAATTATAAATTTTTCCATCTTTATCGAAATATTTGTTGAAATCTGACGTTTCAATTGGATTTTTACTAAAGGTTTGAAATTTACTTTTAAAATCGGATGCAACTTCTTTTATACTTTTTTCTCTATAAAAAATTATCCAACTATATTCTTTATGGATTTTAAATCGTGGTAAATATGTTTCAGAAGGATAGGCAAAGTCTTGGCGTAGCTGGATAACCAAATTTAAAGTTTCGTATGAAAATAATTTCTGAAAAAGTTAAAATGGTATATTTACTTACTACACTTATATGAATGTTTCGAATAAAATGGTACCCTTTGGTAATCTTTTTATAACGGGAAATTTCCTCCGAAAAGTCTATTTTTCGATAATTTTTAGGATAACTCTTGTCTCTGTAGCTTAGTATATGGGAAAATAAAGACCTTACAGTATAAAGTTTAGATTACTTCCCAGTAAACCAATAATTTCATGGAAAATCTTTTTGGAACGGAGAGATAAAATAAGTGTATATTTCTGAGATTTAAAGACGAGTTTAATATTAAATGAATTCTGAATAATATTATGTTTACTTTCTGTAATTCCTTCTTCGTCAATAGAGTTAAAAAATTTAATAGATTCTAATTGCTTTTTTAGATCAAATATTTGAGTAATAATGAAGCTATTCTCATTACTTTGTATATCCATTAAATATAAGTTGTTTCTCTGTTATCCATTATTAAATTTATAAAAATGTACTTTTGAAAAAATAAAGAAGTAGGAATCCTTTGAATATTCATTATTGATCATGTAATTTTGACTATCAATAAAGTATTTAATCTAATATATAAAAGACAAAAGGAAAACGTTACTTCAAAGGTTTTAACTATCTTTTCAAAATTTTTAATTGATCCACACATTAAGTCCATCACGGCAGTTAGAATGCCTGTTTCAATTTCTAATATAATTATTTACCTTTAAGATTAGAAAAGTGATTTCCGAAAGATCGGCTAAATTAATTTTGAAACTATAAAAACTAATTAGAAAAAAAAAGCGAAAAGGAAAATTAATAATGATTAATATAATTTATATTTAATGAAGAATCTACTATGCAAATATTTAGCTTTCTATAATGCTTTATTTGTAATTGATTGGTAATATAAATCCCAATTTCAACTTAAAAATACAAATTTTATCGTTGCAAAAAGTTTGATCTCAAGTAGAAGTCTTTTTAATAATATATTAATACTCTTCACAAAATATTTTTGTTCATCGAAAAAATCTGCACTAAAAATCATGAATATATTTTGAACAGAGAATAACCAATCAACGATTATACCATTAGCTTTTTAAAATTTATATTAAATTATATATAAAAATTATTTTTTATTATTCTTAATTCTAAATCACAGGAAAATAACATTGTGGATCTACTAATACTTTAACGATAATATCAATGCAATAAAAATGTTGAAGTGCTATTTCGTAAAGCATACAAATCCAAATTCATAAATATTATTTGATATTATATTAATTTCTATACTTAAGGAGTATAGAATACCAAATTTTATTTTTAGTATATTTTATTATTGTTAAATTAATTATATTTTCTGCTACTAAAATTTATTAAAGATTAACCAGTTGGCTATTACTTTTATGTGGATATTGATTATTTCTTGGATTCAGATTTATTATACATCAAAAATATCACGTATATACCTACTAAATTTTTTATTGTTTTTCAAAATCTTTCATGAATTCAACCTTAAATGTAATGTGACAGAATTGATAAATACATTATTTTTAAAATCACTATTTAGTAGCTGTAACTTATGAACAAGAATCATTATTTTTAAAAGAGCAATAAATCTATAAATATTACATAATAAAATAATTCCAAAAAGGATGTAGAAGTTTTAGCCCTTTAGAATTTTTGGTATTTTATTATGTGTTATCATTCATATTTTAATAGAAAAGAAAAAATTTATTATTCAAATTTCTTATTATATTTTAAATTTAATCGATTTTATAGAGTAAATATTTTTTGAAAGCACATTTTATTCGTTTGCAACAACCAACTCGAATCCCAAACCACAAACTTGACAAAAAAAAACTTTATAATTTTTCTATATCATGATAACGCCTCCTTTATTGTCGATATTATTTAATTGGCTGTTAAACTAACTTAGGTAGTTATAGTAAAAACCTCAGCTTGGTTACGACTCCCAGCTAATTATGGGTTATCCTCGACGATATCTCAAAGTGATATTACTAATCAGTAAATTAAGCTAATAATCATACAGATTATTATTTTGCATTGGTGATTAAACGTATTTCCTATAAGCTGTAGTAAATGTGTTATGCATAAGAACAAATCTAATAATCATAAGTATTTATTAGTTTTGAAAATTGATTGTTGAGTTGAGGCATCCACGCGGATAACTTGCGGCCTCCTGATAAACAGAGAAAGAGGGACTTTGAAGGAGTTCTGGATGACTAAACTCCTCGCTTTTCCTTTCCTTAATGACTATAAGTCATGGTGTGTTAAAGAATAGGGCGAAATAGACTACTACCTAATAATTGAAAGCTAATTAATTATCTAGTCTAATCGTCCTCCTTCGGAGATTTTATAGGCCATATGGTGACTCGGTGACCCTCATTGTGTTCTTGGCACCACATGAAGTATTAATATTTTTGTAATGGCCAACAGAAAACGTAAGTAAAAAGATAGTGATTTACCCATGCCCATAAATACAGGACGTTTTAAATCATACTAATTGATGACGTCATCAAAATTAATACTTTCTTCATTTATATGGTTCTTTTCAATTCATTACTTTTATCGTGATCATTAAGGTGTAAAAAATACTAAGTTTTATTCAGGGTCTTCTTTTTTTGCCCCTGAATCACTTTTGCAAGTGTTTTATTTAACTTTAAATTATTTATCGATAAATCCATGACAATTATAACTGATAAAATATAATAAAGAAAAGTTTAGAAGAAAACTGCTGTATATCTCCCTTGAAAGCTTGGTTAGAGGGATCGGATATTGGCTCATAATTATCTATTGGAGAAAAAATACTTAAGGCAAGAATTGATTTAATAAATTGTTTTTTTTACCTAACAGTTATTACAGATTTATCACAGCTGAATCAACTTTAAATAAATATTAATAGCCGTAGTTTCATATTTTATGAATGATTTATTCATTGAACAATTATTAAAATTCATGAAAATTAGACATTTCATTCCTAAATTTTGTTAAAAGTCGTCAAGTAGACGAATTACGTTATCTCAAACACTCAAAAACCTAATTAAAATTCAGTGCATGGACCTGATAATCGTGTAAGCGACTCTTTTTGGGATTTGTTGCAAGAATGGGATAATGAAACTTATTACCAATTATTTAATACAACAGAAATTCTGATGCTGAAGCAAGACTATGAAAATATTTTTAAGAAATCTTTCACAAAAAAATTACCCCACAATAATTGGTTAAAAATACGGTATTAAGTAAATATTAATTAGTTTATGATAAAATGAAAACAGATCGATTAAAATTGCGCTTTCTTTTAAAACAGAAGTTAATATTTGATTTGGATTTAAGAATCATTTGGGCTACGGAAATAAGTGTTATGGGACTAATATTTAAGGTTTTTAAATTTCTTCAAGTTTTTAATGGGATGTAAAATTTTTTAAGACTTTTGTTTAACGACTAACTTTGTCAGAAATTACCTTTTCATTTTTAAACTGTTGCAATTGATCTGTATTAAAGTTTTTATTTAATAATTAAATGATAAATGCTTTAACTAACGAGATATCATTTTATTGAATTTTTGATAGTCTATGTTAATGCTTATTCGATCTTTGCTGGTATCGGAAAAGCAAAATAATGTTTTTAATTTAATATCCTGCTAAAGTAACTTATACGTTACAATCATTTTTTTATTAACTCAGAAGAAATGATATTTTCTTATTTAATCCTGGAAATGTGGTTTGAATTATAACAGGTGTAAACATTTTATTACCGGTTTTAATATTCAATTGAAGTAGAATATCAATAACGGGATTCTTCGAAAATAAAATATATTATTTGAAGTATAGATTCTTATACTTTCACAAACTTGCTTGTATAAGAGTATGCAAATATTTCCCAAAAAAACATATTTCATAAATATGACAATTAAATATATTAATTTATTCATCTAATATTAATAGTTAACGTCAATCGTTTGCTATTTTTGCCTTTGTTCTAAAAATGGCTGATAAAGTCAAAATATTTATTCATAAATTTATTTTATCAAAAGCTTTCCTTAAGAGAAAGGACCTGAAGTAAGCTAAACTTGGTGCCTTAACTATCAACAAAAACCAAGAACTTAGAATTAATAGTATCTGTTTAATTTTTAAAAAAATCACATCATACATCTTAACAGAGTGAATTTATTACCCTATTTAGTTTTAATATTATGAACAAAGAAATTTTCGAATTTTACATGACACTGAATATTTCTTAGGTGTATTGGAGTATCTCGGAGACTCAAATATTCGTAATAAGCTGATTTTAAGTTATTGACAAGTGAAAAAATATTAGAAAATTGAAGTTAATTTAAAAACGTACACGATATTACTTTTATTTAATTTCATGTGTAATCGAAATTGTTATTTATCAAATTGTTTTTGTATAATAAGGAATATTCAATTAGGCTTTAATTGAGTTATTGTTTGAAAAATGTTTTAATTCTGATGAATTTGCTTTATATTAATAAAAAATAATGCAATTATTTAGGTTATAATGATGAAGTGAATATAAAATTAATTAAATATAAAAATATATCCTTCGATGATTTATTATAACTGTTGAATTATCAAAAATTATAAACTAAAAATAATAAATTAGAAGTAGCTAACCGATTTTAAATTGGCCCTTTTAATTTTATTATTTTAATTGAAGAAAAAAATTATTCCATAATTCAAAATAAAATTTTACATTTTATGTTGTTTTTAATTGATAATATGTATATTTTTATAAGTTCAATCAAATAAAGTTTTCTTTCTTTATTCTTTTTCTTTTAGTGTTTTGGCATTTTCTTCTTCTTTAATGAGACTTTGGATCGATCTATGCAGGGGAACGATCATCCTACTATGTATATCTGAAACTATATTAAAATTCTTATTAATTTCATGGAGGATTTCATCCAGTTCAGAGGGAATTGATATGCTTTCATCTTCCTCATCGGGTTCGTTTAAGTCCTGTTCTGCGTCAATTTGGTTAAAGAAATTTTCCCAAGTATACTCCTCATAATATCTTTCAATCAGTTTGTCCTTATAGACCTCGAAGTTAAAGCAATTGTCTTTCAATGATATAGTCCACAGAATATCAGTATCCGCAGAGCCCCGAATATATCTTCCAAAATTAGTGTCCTTTCCATATTTATCTTTAAGTAACTCCGTAAAGTCAAAGTATTTTCTTAATTCATATTCTCCCATCCGAAAATAATGTTGGCTGATTCGGTTGAATTAACAAAGATTCAGCGGCCGCGGGTATAATCAAAATAAATCACGTAAATCAAAACAATTAATCTTTGCCATTGCGAGATACGAACATAATTAAAAATTTTAAAAACACAAAATTTTCTACTTTAATAAAGAAATAAATGATATGGATAAAAATATGATTGGAAAATTCTATTTTTTCATTTTGATATGATTTTAAGGAAAAACTGTTTTTAAAGTTTTCAAATTGACTTGAGCCAAGGGAACAGTTTTAAATATTGAAAATATATTTTGTTACGTATTGTAGTGAATTGATTCCGAAAAAGATAAAAAATGGTATTAAACTAAGAATAAACGCTGGATTTAAAGCAATGCTATTGAAATACTATTAGCTTATGAAAGTGTTGCCACGGCCATTTATTCATTTATAATTTTGAATTGTACTTTAAAAATTAAAAATATAATTCATGCTGTTAACACAATAAAGTGTAAAAGTAAACATTATTGCCGAAAGAGAATATTGTTTAATCATATTTAATGCATGTACTGGTCACATGTAAGAGTATTATGGTACAATTAAACATAAAAAAAATTGCAATATATTTTTCAGATTAATTTTAGATAAAATTTTTTGCGAATAGGGGAAACATTTTTGATTAAATAACTCTCAGTAATAAGATCCGCAGAGTTAAAATACCTTTCGAATTTGCTAAGGGTAAAAAAAAATTTACCATAAACTTTAAGCTTGAATCAGTTAAATTTTAATAATTATATTTCGTACTTCAGAAAATTTATTTAGCTTATAAAGCTTCATTGTTAGAGTACACAGGACATGTCCATGTATGCAAATCTTTACATGTCATATGCACATGACTGTACCCAAACTACTAAGTTAGCCATTTTTTTATCGGATTTACATACTTAAAATGATCTTCCTTAAAATATTTTATTTAAAGAAACTATTTTCACTCATCTTTTTAGTTTTGGCGCGTATAATATAATAAATGGACAGCCTCAGATTATGTCACAAATCTTTACCATATGCACAATACGATCGAGGGGATTAGGATGTAAAAAAATTTTCAAATTAAAATTTTATTCAGCTATTTATTTTTGATAAAAAAATTGTTTCTTTACCATCATCGAAAATACACCATGCCTTACCGGTATTTTTAACTTTTCAAGCAAAAAAAATCACCTTTTATCATGTAAACCACATCATTAGGATAAAATAATTAATTTTTGGAAAAAAGATATAAAATTGTGAATATAACGAAATTTTATTAAAAAGCTTATCACTGAATGTATAGATTATAGGCGACAACTATGATATTTGCTTTTCCAATTTATTATATATAAAACTTATTCATAAGGTATGGATGTTACAATTTCTGCGTTGAAAATGGCCTGATACATTTAGAAAAGCGGTCTCTAGTATGCAGGTATTTCGGAAAAAGTCGACATATATATTGAGGAATTTGGTGAGAGTTGCGCCGCAGTCATCCCTTGTCGGAAATAAGATAAAATAGATGACTCTACAAAACCAAAATTTTTATCGAAAAAAACGTTATTGTTCACTTTCTGTTTAGTTTGTGGTTATAGCAACATGCTCAAGATGCATGAATTATCAATGAGTGGTTTGTCCACTAGTATTAAACCATAGTATATTTCGGTTACCTTGTGTTTGGAGGTTTTATCAACGTTTTTCCTCCTAATATTCTCACCTATCGGAAGGGATGGATACCGTTGAGATCGATGATCTAAAATTTGGACGAACCAAATATAATAGGAAGGTAATCAGTATGCCAAAAAACCAAGGAATACCTTTTAATTTTAATACCTCGGTTTAATAAGGAAGCGTTTATGCCAATCATTAAGTATAATATCCTTAAGATACTTATTTCGTCTCCGGATGCTTAATAACCGATGGTTTTTGATCCAGGTACCGGTGGTAATACGCAGAACAAATAGTCTACTTATGCCAGATCAAAAGATAGTTAATAGATACTCATATCACAAAATCAAGACTTAATCTGTATATGTTCATTTTCTATTCAACCGTCTCGGGTTTTATAAGGATGATGTTCTTATATTTCATAAAAAAATATTTAAGAAATAAAATAGATAATTTTGTATTATATTTTAAAATAATATTAACAGTCTTAAATCAATAAATTAGTATGTGGTGATTTTTGATAACAATTACCAGTTCCAATTTTAAATAAAGAATTAATACTAAAATTAGTAAATTTTTACAAATTCTAACCGAACTTCTTGGCTAAAAGCATATAATATTAGAGACAACTCAAAAATTTTATAAATCTACTGACACCTTATAAAAAAAAACAGAGATAACTAGGATAATTCCTCGTTAATTTTTATCAAAAGATAATTTTTACACTAATGACACACGTATATGTTAAAACAAAAAAAGAACAGATGATATATAGAAAATTTTCCAATTAACTTTTTATATGTTAGGCACAAACGAGAATCACAATGAGGAATTACACCGGAACTTTCAGTATCCGACATGTGACTAGATAACCACGAATGTAACTCGTTTCACGTTCATTAGTGGTACATAGATATAGTTGACCACGGACCCAAGGAGTATGAATGAAGTACAAACACATGGCAAATATTAAATTGACGTAATTTTTTTATGCCTGGGTTTAAGGTATAAGATTAGCGCATACCTACTCAGTTAGGATTATTGTTATAATTACTATTGTACTACTAGCATTTATATCTATTTCATACCTTACAAATGGTGGCAGCGGCTACTTACGCGATCAATTTCGTTATCCGACATGATAATTATAGCATTGACTGTATAAGAGTCATTAATCATGCCGTCATAGCGAAATAAAATACAGGACAGCTTCTAAATCTGTTTCAAATCTCATTTGATGATGCTCTACTTGAAATCTATGAATCATTTCCATTAAACATTCGAAACGATTATCTTGTAAGAGAAGAAG
>LDMZ01009305.1:0-11238 GCA_001455285.1 Sphaeromyxa zaharoni
TAATTATGTATGAGGATAATATTAGTATTGATTACACTTTATTATACATAATCCGAATAAAATAATTGTTTTTCTTTCAGCCTGTTACGATATCGATTGAATAGGACCCACTTTTTTCATTAAGATTTTTAAAGAATTAAACTCGAATTTTTTTTCATATGAGGTGCTAAAGATTATAAGAGATAGATTTAAATAAGCATAATCATCTTATTTGTTTCAGTTAAGTAATAAAAAAAATGTTAAAAAGTTAATTCTTTTTTAGGTTAGTAAATTTTTAATCATGCTAATTACCTAATTATGTGTGGTTATGTCAGTACTCATGTGAAGTATTTTTTGTGATTATTAAAACTTGAAATTATTTGTGTAATTTATGAATGAAAATTTATAAATGATGTCACTATCTGATGTTAAATTCACCCAAATCGGATTTAATTTTTTTAAACTGGAATTTCACACTCGAAAGACTAAAATATTCTATTAATAGTTGATTCCGTCCTGGCGCAAGGAAGCTCTCATCGCTTCACTTCTTTTTATGATGTATTTTTTCAAAATATTCAAAAAATTATCCAGAGCTACAAAACGGCTGCTCCAACATTTGTTAGAGAAAATGGCTTTTTTCGTCGATTACTCATGAAAGACATTAAGGTTAAATATATTTATTAAAGTACTGACGGTCGCAAGAATTTGCATGATAATCGTTAAATGACCAATATTTATTTCCTGTACTTTATATTTTCGAAATTTATACAGAACAATAATAATAAATGGGCATTATATATTAAAAAATAATTCGTTTCCAACCAGCATTGCACATCCAAAGGATCTTTTGTATTATAGACAGATTACGAAAATATTATAAATCAGCTTTTGGCATTTTTTATGAACATTCTAATTATATCAATTGATAAGAATTGACTATACTTTTATGTAAGTAGTTAATAATATTCATTTAAATTTGGAATTATTTTCACGTTTAATTTCCTAATTTTCTCAGCTGTAAATTAATCTCTGGAAAATGTTAACCCTAGCGGAAAACAGAAATGTTTATGATATTTTTTCTATAGTTTTAATAAAATATTTCACAAGGACTTCAGATGGTAGATCCAAAAGGCAGAAAGATATTAATTTATCGTAAATAACCATGCCGACAGTTCACAATCAAGCCTTCATTAAAATCATACTGTATCCATTTAAAATTTATAAGTTCAGTGGATCCACCAGTACATTCATATATATCATCTCTAAAATTAGACATTGCAAGTGAATTTTAATTAAAAATTGTAATCTTCTCTTCTGGAATCATCCTTAATAAAGCTCCAAGCAAAATATAACTGCGATAAAAAACCTAATTAATACATGCGAGGAGGTTTTTAGTCATTGTTTACATCACCCTACTCTTTAAGAGTTATAAAGTTTCTCTGTGATCATATCACCACGGGTTCTTCGAAATTCTCTGAAAACTTCAAGTTAAATGAACAACGGCATTATTTGAAAATTTTTATGCAAAATCTGGTCAATAACATTGA
Source organism: Sphaeromyxa zaharoni (assembly GCA_001455285.1). Taxonomy (NCBI): domain Eukaryota; kingdom Metazoa; phylum Cnidaria; class Myxozoa; order Bivalvulida; family Sphaeromyxidae; genus Sphaeromyxa; species Sphaeromyxa zaharoni. The sequence goes on from LDMZ01009305.1 coordinate 1,527, forward strand.
GTCCTGACATTGCTATTCTATCTATTAAAAAATTTAATCATGGCCCGATGCGATTTTCCGGGGACAAGCATGTGTATCTGATTCATCCCAAAATTAGCGTATGACAGCAAAACATTCGTTCTAAGACATTTAAAATAACTGCTGATACCTTTCTCTTCAAACTGATCTCTCGCGAATAATGCTTGCCTTGTAAATATACATTATTATTCTTTGGGACAAAACGAACAAGATTCCTCCTTAATACATCTTCAAGTGAAGAGTTCTGATCAACCCCGAAATCCCTCAGTGAACGCAATACTTCATAATCACATCTTAAAGCAGGCTACGTGCCCATAATCGCTTTTGCACCTTGTGATTAGATGCATCTATAAAAAAATCTTTGCAACCATACCTCAACTCGGAGGATGGAAATAAATTTTCCGATCAAATACTTCTTAAAATCTACTCTCGAAACTCAACATGTAATCTTTTCTTTTAAAACTATACTTTATAAAGCTACACGGGAAATATAAAAATGATAAAATAATGGCTATGAAAATCTACGCTAACCGAGGTATTATTTAGTCAGTGCAAACAAGTACAAAAGTTATAAATTCTGCCTTAATTATGGAATGAACAGAATACAAAATTTTCGAATCGGTCACAATCCTTTCTATATAATTAAAAACAGTTAAATTTCTATTTTATTTTAACAATCAATCTTTTAGTGTTCAATTAACCGAAAATTATAACATTAATATGAATCACTATTAAATACCAACATGAGTCTTATTGAATTGGATATCTATTTTATTATAATAAAATAATCTTCTTATATTAGAATTAAACATATGTATAATTAAATGTATGTTCATTAATAGCTAAAATGTTAACGAAATTGGAAAAGTTTCAGTTTCCCTATTGCTATTTAACTCAGATTGGCAGATGAGACTGAAATTTAACATTATCAAGAGCAATATAAAAATATTTAACATTAATTAATCGAAGTGTATTATTTTGGAGCTTCATGATGTACCTTCACATCTTTACTAGAAGCTTACAAGATCATCGCTACTTATTTCCCTAATTGGCATTCCTCTTCAGGGTAATACATATCATACTGAAATGAAGTTAAGCCACTAAATACAGCATTTCTAATATACATATTTCAATAAAAAGTATTGGGGTGTGTGCTCGGAGCAGGAGTTTGGAAGTGTCAAACCGTTAGTGATTTTTTAACACGTTTAAAGCAAATCCAAACAATGACCATTTTACAGTTAATGAATTGGGAATATTTTAAAGTAGCTACATTCGTATTAAAATATTTATAAACTAATGTTTTCACCTATTTGCATACCTTCCTAATTATTCTGTATTTATGATATAGAGGTACTTTAAAAAAACTCATATACATTTTGTATTTGATCTTAAGGAATTACAAAAAGTAAAAAAATACATCATATTGTGTTGTTTTTTTGGGAACTGAGGAGTTCTTGAAGTAGGAACTAAGGCACCTCAGCCGCCCAGCTGATTGGACATTCCTAAAAAGATTTTCCTATCAGTAATCATTTTGAAATTAATGAAGTTACACTAGAGAGGTAAAAGCTGAGCGTCTCCTAAGCCATTCTGCCGGTCACACTAATTCGGTGGGTTTACTACAATATTTATTAAATATGGAACAATGGTACTTGTTCGGCAGCCCCATGTAGCCGGAGTGTCACACCTGGATAAAACTTGATGCGGGATGATTAATTTATAGTAATGTATATAATAGGCTAAACTCATTACAACAGCTAAACATTTTTTTAATACCATGGTATGTAATGAAAATATCTAACCTTACTAAATAAATTAAAAGTTAATCAAATGAACTATGCCATATTACAGAGGTGCAAGGCTGCATCTCTCGGTAAACATTGGAAAGGTATCATTTCTGATGAAATTTTTAGTTAAATTTCCAATATGTTCATCTCAGGTGTGATTTATGCAATAAAAAATAAGTAGAAACGGCAGAAAATATTTCAAATATACTTTATTTTTAACAACTATCATTCTAAGGATTAGAAATAGGAAAACCATCAACTAAACGGAGCACATTAGATGATTTTCAAAAATAATTTTATTCACTCAAATACATTCCAAACATTCTGTTATATAAAGAGTGAGAATTTAATTATTATTTTAAACATTCTATTCATGCCTAGCACAATTAGAAAACATTATATGAAGTACTGATAAAAATGGTGGATGTATTTGTAAACATTAACTTTTTATCATTACATACTTATTTATTGATGCCCTTAATAATTATTATGACTAATTTTTGACATAACATTGAATAACAACAACTTTTTCTAATATCATTATTTTTAAATATAATAATTCTTAAAAACCTTTTTATTATTTTTCGTATATTTTAAAACCGATTATAAAGTACGCAGCTCATCAGCTTGAGGGGCATAAGTTTGCCTATTTTATTAATTAACAGCAATTTCATGTAACAATTGAAGCATAAATGCTTATAATTCCTGAAAATTTTAAGCTATGTTTAATATATTAAAAATCTACCTCATCAATCTGTTTTCCTAAGAAGTTTTCAAAATTTCATTGTATAAGTATGTGTATTAAAATATTTTTCCCTTTTTCTCTTATATATGTTTTATGTGTAAGGACTTCCAATGTGACAGATATCATGCCTGGTGGTAGGCAATGATAGATCAGGTTAAAAACCAATACAATATATTTTAAAGTTTTACAACATGAATTTTATTAATAATCAATAATACCATCAAGTAACAAAATAATTTGTTAATCTAGCATTTAACAGAAAGAACGAATGTTATTTATACATCAATCCACTCAGATAATAGGTTATTTAGTTTTAAAAACGATTTTCATTTGCCCCAGTTACTGATTCAACCAAAATATTGTAATTTTTTTTACTTAGCTATGGAGGAAAAACCTTAACCTGCTCCTTATGACTTTGGAGGCGGTCCAGTAATGTGGGACTTACCTCCAGCCGCTTTCGCATCAGGTTAGGCGCCAGCCAGAGCCTCCCAGGGTACTTGACAGGCAGTGTGGTGTAAAATATTGTTATTAATGTGCTTCATACTGCTAGAAGAGGACGCTAGAGGTTATAAATAGTGAAGTACGAAAACCGTTAATATATTTGACAGTTGACTTAAAGATGGAAATATACTTCCAGTTGTAAAATCACGAGTTGAAATCAATTATTATGGACTTGAAATACTCGGAAATTTAATTTTTTTATACCCTACATTCGGTACGAAATGATGAATAATGCTTACATATCTCTAGTAATGATTTTATGTAATTAGTAAATTTCAGTTGAAGTATAACAATTTTTGAATCATATCTTCAATAAACATGTCTAGATCCTTCAAAATTTACTGATGTATATCATCCTTTTCTGAATATAAGAAAAATCTTACATTCTTTTTTGTTTCAAAAATGTTACAGTTTTACTTCTAATAGATGCTATATAATTGTAGAAATCAACCGTGCTGCAAACTATTTTGGTTCATCCAACCTATGGAAGCTCATATAAAAATATAACTTATTATACACTGGCAAAGATAACATCAAATGGCATCAAGTTCGGATTTGGCGCGAAATTTGCGATTTTATGTAACAGACATTTACGCAATTAAGGAAACCAAGCAGTGCCCAGGACGAATAATTAATTGTCAAACCATGTGTTTAATATAAAATGAAAGCACGGGATTACCTATGGTAAAAAATGATACTTAAAAAACAAACAAACGTTTCTACGAGGAGCCGTCAAAATTTTATTAGAATACTTTGAAAATTTCTGTTTTTGTAATTTGAAATAGATCAAATATCAAAAATATTCTTTACTATGTATTCAAACGACCTTTTTAATATAAAATTATATTAACCCCATTGTTTTCAAAAATAGCAGTTTTTTATTTGCAAAAATAGAGATATACAATTATAATATTCAGATCCCGATTTTATCAGCAAAGCTTTACAACCGGAGGAATCCTAACACAAAAATATATTACTTGGTAGAAAAAATCTTCTCAGAGTGCAGGGCTAGTAAATAAAATACCAATTGTCACATCAAAGGAATACACTTTTGATCAAATAAAATAAGCATTATGGATGGTTCAAACACTTTCCAATTTTAGTATTAATTGACAAGAGTAATAATACAAAAAAAAACAATGTACATGCCTGGTTTAAATAAAACATTATAATCAATGTATAATCGAAGGTAAAATAATATTCTTCGAAGCATTGATATATAATTTTCTATGGGAAATGAATAATTTTTATATTATATATAAAATAATTTGAAAAGTTCCAAATAAATAAAAAAGCTTCTTTCATTTGATATTTTTTTATTATATTCGATTTTCAGGATTATTAAAATATTGATCACAATAAACTTGATTAAGTGATGAAAGGTTTAATTTTATTCCTTATTATGTATATATATATATATATATGTGAATTAATCCGTCCTTATATTGAATGTTGCTTATGTTGGCTCCACTGTGTTAAAAGTTGATTATTGTTTGAACCTGATGTACTGCCATGGAAAGCAGCCATGCAGAAACACTTAAAGTTTATGTTCTTTGTTACTCTACTGTTTTTTTCGAAATAACTTGAGCTGAGCATACAGAAAAAATTTAGATTTCCATTTTTCTTTTCATTATAGAAATGTAGGTGAAATAATGAACACGATCAATAGGATGAAACAATTTTCAGTTTGAAAATGAATAAATTAAATATACATTTACCTAAAAAAATATATCTCAAAGATACTAAAATAAAGTTTTTTCATTTGTTACAATAACTTTTGTAATGTTAATTAGTTATTGTAAATATAATAAATTAACTTTTTATCATAGTTATTTATTGTTCGCTTCTTGTCCTATTATACATTTTATACTCGAACAAAACCACAGCGATAGGAAATAGATTAGGAAATAAAAATTTAACACATTTTGGAAGGATATATCTTAAATATTATAGAAAATAGATCAGATGGATATATACATACTATGTTCATTGTAAATACTGTACCATTTCCACAAACTCATCCTACTAGCAAAAAAATTTACAATGCCAAAAGTTCCTTTATGTATTTCTGAAAGGCACCAAAATGTTCTAATAATCGCTTAAATCAACATTAATATATTTTTTTATTAAGCGTCTGCGGATAATATATTTAGCGAAAATCATTGTAATCGTAGATATATACTTTCAAAAAATGTTTTGCCTTAAAACAGTGCGCCATCCTCTGGGTAACCCACAATTTAGAGTGAAGACCCTAAATATCGATTTTGTTATGGGTTGAGGCTTTTTAGATTTTGCCTCAAATCGAGGCGCGTGATCGCCATGGTTTCCCTTGCCGTCCCCCATTATGAAAATATAGATGTATACGTAAATAAAAAACCAGAATAATTACAATTAACTTGATAAATTTGTCGCAGTTTGGTTTTTATATTGTTTTGTCTCATAAATTTATAATTGAAAGGGAGGCTTACTGCTTTTTGGTTCATTTATTCTGATTTAATGAACAGGGATGGTTTCCACCTTAGGAACCATCGACAGGTTTGATATTGGTATCATTCTATAGCACTGTGCAAATATTAAAAATTAGCAACAATTTAAATTTGGAAAAAATAATAAAGCTTTTTGGAAAAGAATTGCAGATTTTTTAAATATTATAGCACGAATAGTGGATGTAAAAAACTACCTATTTTTCATATTTTTATTATTTGCGGGTTAGTCTTGAAACAGATTACCTCTGCTGGGACAATTATAATTATATAATTTTTCTCTTATTTTTAACTATAATTAATATTTTATTCTATTAACATATCGTTTTTTTTATATTTTACAATGATGAAGTTAATTATTATCACAAAACTATGTTAACGTCTCATCAATATTACTTTTTGTTTTATATTGCCCTTGAAACGTCTAAAATAAAAATTAATAGGAAAAGAATTTTTTAATAAGATAAATCAATTTTTTATAACTTTATTTGATTCTCCGTTTGTATCTTAGTTAACCCTAATGAAAGTAAAGTGCAATTTTTACTCTCCGAAATAAAAATAACGTAACTTGTTTTTATTATATTAGATATGAATATAGAAAGTAAAAAAAATAAAGTTAATGAGTGTTAGTTCCTCAGACATTACTGTTCCATGTGATCGAAAAATTGGAAAGAGCAACATCAGTTCTGGTCATGTAATCAATTTTGATCAGATTACCTATTCGGAGATCGATTAGAATTTGGACAGTATCTATCGATTTACATATTTTTCCATAAACTCCTCCAGTTAGAGCATCAACAATTGTTAAAGATAATATTGAACAATCTCTTTCCCTCTTACCAGACCATAATCTCCCTTCCACCTTTCCAAAATTTGTAGCTACATTCATAAATTCAATATACAATGAACATTGATAATAATTCCCTCTAACCGGGTTTCGTTCGAAATTATTCTGTTTGTAAGTAAATGATCCGTTCTTTCCGATAAAAACCATACCACAGGGGATTTTTTCATGTTTAATAGTTTTAGTAGGTAAATAGGTATTCCAGTATCCTAAAGCTCTTGACGGTGAAACAAAATTTTTATAAAAAGTTATTTGAATTTTCAAAGAACTTTCCTTGAAATATATTCGCCCCCTTTTAATTGTTTCGCAAGTGTCTTCAAAATATGTTGATAATTTATTCTTTGATGAAACAGCCAATATGGCAGCGTCTTTCAAGTTACATGCATGGTTTATTAACCATTCATTCAAATAAAATGTTAAAAACCTCTGATTGCTTCCAGAATCAATCGAATATAGACAAACATCTTTCTCTTGTTCTTTTTTACCCCTTTTTGACGGATTAAAAAAAATCATACCATAACTTCCTTTGAAAGATCCAACACAGTTAGTGGAATGAGTGAAATCTAAATTATATTTTTTTTTATTTGTCTCAGGGAAAAACGAAGTACAATTTTTAAGAGAATTAGCTGTCCATGTAAAATAAAACGTATAAATTTCTTGAACCCCACTTTTCAGGAATATGGATATATTTGATGCTGTAAAGCGTTTTGCTAAATATGGAATTATTTCATACTCTAACATAATTTCTGATTGATTTATTTTAACCATTATTTCAAGTTTTTTAGAATCATCATTCAAGTATATTAAACTTAGTTGGTCATGTTTTTCATTATTCCCGATAAGGGTAATAGTGTCAGTGTAATTAACCCTAGCATTCATATGAAAGTATCCATGCTGACCTGATATAACCTTTTTGGTTTGGATCATTATTTTATCACTATTATTATTGACGTAATACTTCCAGCTGAGTGATAGAATAGGTAACTGAGTGGTCTCCAAGAACATGTATCGAATAAAAATTACGGATCCAACGATTACATATTCCTTATCATTTAAAAGAGGCTTAACCGAATCAATAAGGGTTCCACCAAAACTATTTGTGTACACATACAATCTAGAACAATCTTCAACTGTTCCATTAATTCTCACATGTTTGAGTGAAATTTTTAGTTTAATGTATCCTTCTCTAATGTTATTCGCATTTTTTATCTTGATACCAATGGTGCAATCATTAGAAAGGGTATTAATTTTTTGTGAGGGGTAGCGAAACTCTCCTTCAACATCACTCAAATCAACTCTGCATCTATTATCATTTACTGACCATTTAATTAAAAAAGGTTCATTTATGAATGAAGAATTTGCTCTTAAAACAACTTTTGCTGGTAGATTTGTTATTTTTATTCCCCGAAAGTTGTATCCAAAAAATAGCGGATAGTTGACTTTTTTATTATTTATAAATAGATCTATAAATCCATTATATGGAGGTACTCCTTGGTAAAAAACATAAATAATAGAAGGATTTTCTGTTATTGGACCAATATACCAAGTACAAAAAGACGATACACTTTGATCTAGATAGTCAAGAAATATCGTTCCACTCAGGTTATAGTTCCTTCCACCACAATTCGACTGAAAATTACTCGCTAATCTCTGTAGTGAGATAGTATAAGATGCTTCTGCTGGAACAGTAATTATTGCGGGTATTTGAAATAAATTGAAAACAATACTTGAAAAAGGAAGTGTTGTTTCTTCATATTGATTTGAAAGTTTTTCAGATACAGTAATGCTGTAATTGTGTAAATTTGACGTGTTTATTGAAACTATGTAGTTAAATTTATCATCATTATGTGACATAGTTATGAACCAGGTGCAATATTTAGCTGGTGTGTAATTAATTTCGAATGACTTTTCAGATTCTAAAATTGCTCCACATTCATACACATTTCTCTTTTTTATTAAATGACCATTACTATCTAAAAGATAGGCACTATTGCTATTAAGGGCTAAATCATAATAGCACGTGTTATGGAAGTCATCCAATTCAACGTATTCACCAGTTCCATCGTAATTATGTTTTTTTATGTATGTATCTCTACAATGTCCCTTATTCAAGAAAAATGTGTTTACACCTCCACTGTAGATATTCATTGATACAGGCTTTTCGGTATTCGAAATAATCTGCAACTCGCACTTTTTGTTCAGTTCCGGTGTTATAACTCGGCCCAGATCATCCAATCCTAAACATTCTTGTAAATTACAAACAATCTTTTTAAGCTTATATATTGGTAGTTCATTCATAAATGAAATGGCTACGTCCGTTTTACCCTTTTTTATTGATAGACATACCCAAGTACCGTTCTCATATTTTCCTAAAAGTATTTGCATCAAAGGTAATACTGTTATGTCGATAAAATTTCCGGGCAGCAACAATCTAGGAGATATAGACTCATTTGGAATGCTTTCCCATTTATTCTCTATGAAATGTATCCCCTTATTTGAAGCCATAAACAAAGAATCCATAAATACGATTATCCTTTCTGGAATTATTACATCAGAAACCACTATTTTTGATGATGTCAAAGGGTTATATTTATACAGAGATTTATTCATACCAACAAAGTATAGGTTTTCATCTTTACGATCCACAGCAACTGATTTTATTTTATCCCTGATAACCAACTGCCAATCATCACCTATTTTGTTAGATTATCAATGCTTTCGATTTACTTGAGTTATTTAAAACTGAGTATGAGTACCAAGATAATTTAAATCCTCCAAAATTAATATTTTGATCAGATACAAATAAAATGTAAAGATTGTTAGTAAAACTTAAGTACTCCTGATGGTAAACATTACCACAGTACCTCTTCTCATAAATATGACTTCCGTTTATGTCTTTTTCGCATAATTCCAGGTAATCAAACCTGCATTTAGGGTCATTCTCTAAAATAACCTCTTCGATTTTTAATTGAATAACTCTTCCTGGATCAACCGTAATATTCCATAAGCAATAAGCATTATTGATATATCTATTCGGATAGCCTCTATTGGTAATAGTACCTGAACTTTCTTTTTTTTCGAAGTAACAACTTTTATCTACTGTTAATGATTAATGAAAATAATTATTATACATTCTCTACCAAGACAAAATGTTTTGAAAATTGCCAACAGCGAAAAAATCTTGAACATAATTTATATTTAATTTTTGAAAATGAATTGTAGGAATTCCGAAATTTTCATACTTTTATAAAACGTGTAAAGATAAATCTATGACTGATTTAATCATTTTTATTTTTAAATTTAGTTAGAAACTAAGTGTTACGATTGTATAGTAACA
>LDMZ01009350.1:0-26997 GCA_001455285.1 Sphaeromyxa zaharoni
CATAAAAAGTTACGAATTACACATTCGATACGGTTAATTCGTAATTTTTTATTGGTCCAAAAGAGATTACGAACTATACGTCACTTACTGTAACATCTTGGTTATTTTTTAGAAAAATGGAAATTAAATGGTGTTACGAATAAAATGTTAACTCAGGAAGTGAAACAAATGAAAAGTAATGTAAGTCGTTTTATCCGTGGTACGATTACTTCTTTTTTTAATTATCTTTGCAAAAAACCGAGCTTGCAAAGTATTTTCCTTGGAATATATTAACATATATGGTCAATATTATTCTCTAAGGTTAGTATTATTGATATTTAATTTTAATGATCTGTTTGCGACTTATTCACGATCGAAAGAAACAACGCTTTGATTTATATTATCGTGGACAGTCTTACTGAACACGATATTAGGTTGTTATCGTGTGATAAAGACTTAATTATCCATTCATTATATGGATACTTAAAACGAATTAAGTAGGAATAAATTTTTAGAGATATATTTTTGATGCATAGACAGTCTTTTGTTATAAGTGAGTGCTTGGAGTCTCCAGAGCATTGGATCATTAGAAAGGATCCTGCTCGACCTATTAAAAGCATTTATGTGCTATGGTTAATTAATAAAGCTTCTTTTGCCAAGCACCACAATATTGTTTAAAATCCATGTTAAATGTCCAGAAAATCTATTTTATTTAAAAGAAGATTTTCATGTAAATTAAAAGAATCGCTACAATATTATATTATCCATTAATGGTACTCATCTGTCATAATCAAATTTCAGGATATCTAAAAAGGCAATGAAATATATCACTTTAATTGACAGAAATTTGTTACATTTTTTTGAGAAAATTTAAAGTATCCGTGAATATTTGGTTGTTTTTAAAACCTCGAATATGGAATATGATATGCTAAAATATTTTTCCAAAACATATTCCAGACAGAAACTGTCATTTGTTACGAAATCATTGATTAAATACGTTTCAACTTTTTTTAATAAATAGAAAAGAATGATCCAACATCTGGTGTACAATAGGATGTAGTTGATTATAGTACAATTGGTGAGTCTTAGTGTTTTATTGCTGTCTTACTGTTGTTCACACACTTAAGGGAATAAAATAAATCCCTCGATTATGGCTTGTTTTACCTTCTTGATCTATTTTAGAAGTATAGTTATGTGTACCTGACTTCATCTTTTTTTTGAATGGATGGGAAGGATCCTGAATGTTTATATGGATAAATCAATTACATTTGAGCACTAAATCACCAAGACTATGATGGGGATCCCATGATTTTATTTTTATGTGTAGCTTTTTTATGATATTTTACTTATCCATCTCAAGCTTTAAGGCGTTTTAATCACTTTATGAGGCATAAATTTCACTAGGCATGTTTGTTAAAAACACATTTAAATTTTGAATTTTAAATACTCACTTTTTCTGCAGCAAATTTTTGATGACAAATCATTACTGGCCTAAGTTTTCTAAAATGACAACTTTGTAATTCCGTAAATAGTGAACCGTAAATAAGTACATCTTACTGCATTGGAATTGAGGTAGATAATAGACTTATTTTGTCATCCTCGGTTTTATCCTAACAAGGAAATTTATTATGATCTAAGATGTATGAAAACTATTGTTAAAAGGTTATAAACTGATTTTGGGGCTCAAAATTGTCTACCTTCCATCTCTTGCTCATTGAAGGGAATGGTTAGCCCTTTAATTATAATTATTTTTTCATGAATTTATAGAAAGGATTATCCTATTTTTTCTTGAAGTTAAATCGCAGATTTGTTCACATTATTCATATTATTTAAATTTACAGTGATTTAACCAACGTAAATTTTCTTTTATGATTTTAATATAGCTCGCATTTCGTTCACTACAGAAATTATCTGGAAGTTAATAAGAAAAACAGAGTTTTTATGGGAAAAAGTTTTTCGCACTGAAAAATAATTCCTTATAAAACTTATGATTTAACAGAATACCATAGTAAAAGTATTAAATTTAATTACCTACTATATTGCGGAATAAAACTAAGATTAAACTAAGGAAATTAGATTTGGTTCAGTTCTAAAACCCACATTCAAAAAATCACGATTACAGATTGTATGTTCTAATCGTCGCTAATAATGGTAGATATATATTGTAAAATTTAATTCTAATTTTATAAGTTGTGGCATTTGATATAAATAAACCTAAAAATATCCATGATGTCTGATAATCCCCGCAAATTCGTTTTGGGAAAATTGTAAGAGACGTAGTTTTCAAGAAATTTCCTAGATTTGGAACCAGCAAATATTTAACTAAATAATTCACAAAAATATATTAATCTTGGAATTCAAGTATAAGATGGCCCCATTTAAAAATTATTGGATTCAAAAAATTTTTTATTTATCATGTTTGATTTCCATTACTTTTTACCTGTTAGCTGGGCTATAATTTATTTTATGATACCTTAGTATTACATTAAAACAGAGTCTCCAATATAATTAATCATGTTTTCAGGAAGGGGTATTAAATTCTGACGATATTAGGTTGCTTTTCAACCGAACCCGAATAATCACCAGATACCTACATAAAATGATTATGAGGTGTGTGGCTTTGCCTAATTTGGATAATATCAATTATAATTAAGCATATTCTCCTCTTTCGGCCATAAAATTTTTTCATATAATGAACATTTACAGACACGACATCATCGGGTATTGTGGGCCCGTATAGGTTTCAATATCCACTCCATTTGTGTGTTGTGACTGAGAAGCAATTCCTCTGACCTTTTTCATCACATTATTATTGTGAAAGAAAATATTAAATATATGGACATACTAAGTTATAATACATATAACTTTAATTCAAGAAACCTTCCGATGATTCTTCAATATAAATTATTTAGAAATCATCTCTTTGTTTTGGATTTTTATCGGTTGGATTTCTTCTGCATAAAGTTACATTGGCTACCTAATACTTATGAAGGTGGAGTAAATTTTTTTTATTAGTTGAATTTACTCTAATAATTATTCTTGTAAGAATATTGACGCGTTAAATTACAATTGTGTTAAATGCATTCTTCAAACTGAATAGAGCTAATAAAAATTTTAATTATTAGTAAACAATATCAATTTTAACATCAATCAAATTTGTTAATTTTATTAATCTAAAAACTATTTTATTATGTATTAGAATATAGAGTAATTTGCGTATTTATTAAATGGTATAAGAAGAAGGTATAGAATTATAACTTAATCACTGAACAAAAAAAAAATATGTAAATACTGTAAAATAATTTTATAATTGAGTTAATGATCAAGAATCATTTATTTTTGCAATTTTTAACTTCTATTTCTTAATTGACCCAATATTATGAAGCTTGTAATACAAAGGTTTTGATTAATAAAAACTTAATATATGTATTTAACCTTTTATTTTAATAAATAATTCGAATTATATACTATTAAGCATTAAGTGAAATAAATTGAGAGAATTCCTATTTTTATATTAACGTGTTACCAAAAACTATCTATATTTGTTTTATGTTTTAACTGAAATAAGTCTGTTAAATTCATAAAAATAAAATTTTTTGAATTTTTAATACAAATTTATTAAATGGTATAATTTTTCCTTCTATCGGATTTTTAAATCGTTTGTAATTTTTTAGTTTTGAAAAAAGCAAAAAATAACTTCAAGTATACACTATAAGAGTTAGACTCAAAAATGTTTAGGTAAATTTATACCTCAACAGCTACTTGTACACTACGAAAAAAATTAATTCTGAGATTATTGCTTAGATATAGTCTAACATCTTGATGAGAAACGGTCAAACCCAAAAATGATTTAACTGATGACGGAGTGGCTATCAGCTCTAACTTCATGAACGAACATAACAATAAGTCTTGTAATATAAAAAAACAGGAATAAATATACAAAATATTTTAATTAGAGCCTGGGAAACACATTTTTGGAAAGGAATAGTGTTATTGTTGAATTCGTTAGTTCATAGTAGCAAAGTAATTTTGCTGATAACGTTCCGGTTTTGTTCTTACATGGTTAATTTGTCATGTTAGAGGAGTTTCTATTGACCTATATGGGATAACAGAACGTGTTCTAAAAATAAATAAATTTTTTATGATTCCGTCTAGATGTCATAAGTTCTATCAGTTTAGGTTGAATATCTTGTTTGATCTTAGTTATGATTTTATAGTTTGTATTTTTTTGCGCTACCATAATATCCGTTTTTAAAGTTCCTTGAATTTTGCCGATTACTGGTGTATTTGATGGTTGTTCTTGATGTTTGGTCTGATTATATGCCTATAACTTTTTGAAAGATCTCAAAGTTCTTTCAATTTCTTATGTTTTTCTTCGATTTAAGTTTTGAAATGCACATCCCTAGTTTTTGAACTACATGAATAGGGAGATTACTTATCCGAATAAACACCTATAGATCAAATATTTTAATTGGTTGTGTTAACCGCGTTTTAACAGGTTTACGCTTATTTCACGTTACCTTGCAGTATGTATCACCTTACACAAGGTGTATATGGAGGTTTACTCAAAACAGATTGTCAAATGTTTACACAAATCATCAAAATACAAATATATTTTTCAATCCTTAAATTGCCTACCATTTATTACCTCCAAACTAGGTGTTAACAGCTTGTAATTCGAGGTATAGCAACTCGAAATTTCTATACATTCTTCGTTCGATATATGAATAAAAATTCAATTTATATTTTTGGCTCAAACGGGTCCCCAATGAAAAATACTATAAATATTTTAAATTCAATTTTTAAACACTTTTATCAAATTGTCTTAATCCAAGAACCTCATTGAAGATTCCCAAATATATTCAGGTTAAATTGAGAGCACTAAAAGAATTAATCTTTCGTTCAGTAAAATGTGTGTTAAAAGAGGTCAAGGCTATATGTAAAATATTATATCGATTAATCGAGTTCCTTGCTAAAGAAGAAATTTTTTTTAGTAATAGATGAACATTAACAAAAAAATTTGTTTTCATATGAATGGTGTAGTATATATTAGCGTATTAAACACAATCTTAAGCGATGGTAGGTATTATGCTGGTATGATTATTTGATATACGTTTGCTGAGTATTCTAAAGATTTAGGCAAAAAATAAATTTCTTAATAACTATTGTAATAGAACCTTGAATATCCAAAAACTAACTATGTACATGCGTAATAATGAATCTCTAAAGTAACCATAAAAATACATCTAACTATGCTTTGAGGCTTCCTTCAGCTTTTCCAATTTATGCTTAAGGACAGGGCTATCTCCTGGACGCAGCATTATCGAAGAACCAGCCGGTGTATTATGCTCGACTTGGTAATCCGCATATTCCGTTACAACTATATTTTTATATTATTACATATAAAGAAAATTTTAGTATTCATCTCTTCCCGATAAATCTTACAGCATATAGTTCCGATATATTATTAGTAAAGGATAATATTAATATTAAAAAGAGTTATTTACACCTGAAGCAGGAAAATTGGCATAAAAGTTATTTTTAAAAATTAAAAAATTTTCTTCTATTTATTTTACAAATAATTTGGAAAATTTTGTAAAAATCAAATAAATGTAATCAATGCAAAGTTGTGTTTGTAACGAGTTTAATGACTCACCTGATTTGAAAAATTTTCGTTCTATTGGTCAGATTATATATTTTAATATTGCAGAAGTAACAAATTCAAATTATTTTCATGTATATGTAATAAAACTAGCTTTGGAGATAACCAAAAATTAAGCTATATTTAATTTTAAGACATTTATTGAATTGTGTATTTTATTAGGCATGAAAAATATCAATCAAAATTATTGAACATGCTAAACTTTCGAATATTGACCGATGTGTCATTATCAAGTCGATTGTAAACGATTAGCGTGATCAGTGGATGATCAAACCTGTAAAAAATATTCTTAAAACATTTACTGCACTGTATTTTCCAATATTTTTGAAAATATTATGTTAACGATTTCACGTTAGATTAAAAATACTACAATTTTCATGAAAGTGGTAATGAATGATACATTTAACCTAGTTTATTATCGTAATATCTTTGCTTTGGTAAATTAATCGATCTGATTCTATATATATATATATATATATACTCTATATAGAATTTTTGGCAAATTATATGGATAATATATATTTTTACTTTAATATTTGTCGACTATACTAATGAAATAAATATATTTTGTTAAAATTTATGATATAAGCAAAAATATGTAGTAATAAGTTTAGAAAGAATATGTAAAATCTTGAAATAGTTTTAGATTTAATTAATCATGATGATTTTTCAAAGATGAAACCACCCCTAGTACAGGTCATATCTCAAACATTCAACAGCCATGAAACTTGTGGGAGATTACAGTTATAAAGAACAACCTATATTATAAATTTGTTCCTTTTTGACCTATGTATTTTACCTAATATTTCAAAGTTCCAAAATGATGCGTTATTTTTTTAATATATACTTTTGCAATATAATAACAAAAAGATAGTTCACTGTACAGATAACATGTGATTACTTTTTAATATGCGAATAAAGGATTTACATGCATTATCTTGTGAAAGCACTGTCAAATCCAACTCGATAGCCCTATGGAACATTTAAGGTAAGAACAAATTTCGAATTCAGTAACGTATAAAAGAAGATTCAGGGTTTTCGACGGTCAAAATGTACCCACGTTTTCTAATCTCGGTATATCATGTCTCATCATGGATAATCTTTTTAAAATTGATACCCAATGTAATTTTGTCTCATGAAAGAGTTAAGAAAATAAAAAAAATATTAAAATTTTGCAGCCATTAAATGTTGGTCTGTGATATTTCAAACTTTCTCATATAAAAATTAAATATTAACAATTATTTCTTGTTTATTCAGTTGTAAAGTATTATTAAAATTTATAAGAAAATAACTAAATAAATAAATCAGTTTTTCTCCTATTTTATTTTCCACAAAATTATTCATGTCTCCAAAAAATTTTGTTTCTAACATACCAAGACTTTACTATTCCAATCTAATAATCATGGTTTTAAGTTATAAAAATGTCATGATTTTTTAAAACACTTGTATCTTGCGAATTTATAAGCAACGCCAGTTTCGTTTTATTATTTTTTATCAGGCTATCACAGAATAAGGCGAATACTGAAACTTTTTACATTCCCAAACATTCTGGATGCTAAATATTTATCATGGTGACTTGATATCTGTAAAATAGTACGTCTGTCATCTCTACCATACATATTTTATACTTTAATTTTTAATACCAGTCTATTTAAAAACTCATCCTGTTAAGAAGTGTTAACTATAATTGATTCTTAATTTTAACATCGACATTAAGAGCTCGAAGACGACTCTCTTGAGTTTATGTTCCTTGATATTTAGGTAACCTTTTTCCAAAACGTTTTCTTGAAATAACCTTCCTCTCAACAGGTCTATTGAACTTATAACAATTATCCTATCAATTATTACACATTACAGAATTGAAATTTGAATTGATGAACTCTATTTCATATTATATCACTTCCTGCTAATATAATAGAATTTTCAAACAAAGATTAAAACACGCCAGAAACTTGTCTTTTAAAACATAATACTATAATGAAATTATAGTGTTATAACCCTCTTAAATATCTGCCAGCGGCTAAATACTATGGCTTACGATGAAATCAATTTAACTAATAGGTAACGAGTAATTACACATGTGTAGTTATTTTTTTTTGCTAACTGCTATTTACAACATGATATGATTATGTACTTATTCTATCAAGGATGATTGCCATATTTTATGACCATGATTAACTAAAATATTAAAATATTATAATGGATGCCGGCTAAATACCGGTTTAGATTGTTTCGCTAGAATTCCGATATTTCGATCTTTTGTTAGAAGTTTCTTAAATTTTTCACTTGGTTATTTTTTCTATCAAGGTGAGATGAATAACAAATATTTAAAAAAACGTTAATGTATGAAAATAGGGTAAAAATTTTACAAAAAATATCTAGAACAATTATATGAAGATTTTATTTGCATTGGGATCCATAAATTGATTTTTAGCGCTAAAAAATATATAAAAGAGTTCCCGAGATATGTACTCTTTCTTATTCAGATTGCAGGGTGCTATTATCGAATAAGGAAATTGAAAATTTACAGAGGCTTAGATTATGGGCATTATAAAGTAAAACTTGAATTGAAAATTCTAAAAATCGTGTAAATTTCATGTAAATATAAAACTTTAATGAAATAACACAATGGTAGTCATACAGTTCAAGAATAACGAATAGAAAGAATTTTCAATATAACAAAAGATCAAATATAAGAACTTATAAAATTAACCCAGAATAATATAAGAGAAAATGCATTTTTAACATCAATTGGATGTGTTCAGGTGTTGAAGCACATAGGCTGGAATATCAGTCCCATTGTCACTATTGGGTTGTAGAGAACCCTACTTTATCGTTTTTTTATGGGTTCAATTTCTTTCAACATATCCAGGTGGGGAAATAATAACGTGGAAAGGAGGAATATCCTTTATGATTTAAGTAAAATTTCTAATGGTGTAGACTCAGGAAGTATCTCTTTAGAAAATTTGGGTTTTGGAAACAACAAATATCACAACCTGGGAAATTAATTTGTGTTTGTCATAATAAATTAGATTTTTAATAATAATGTATAATTTTTTAAATATTTTTTATTTTTAGGTTCTTGCGAATCATTCTTACGTTTTACTTTCTATTTTTTTTACTATAGTTAATTAAAACTTATTTAAAATTTTCGAATAACATTGTTTAACAAAGGTTTCAGTAAATTGAAATATTTCATTGGACAGGTAGCTTTTAGGCTTACTGTAATTTCACTTAGAAATTTTTAAACATAATATCTGAAAGCATTGTAGAAATATATACCATAATTAATAAATTACTAACAACATAATATCAACTGAAAATAGTTATCGTACAGATGATGGCACAGAAATATTGTTTCCAGCCTTTATTAATATTAAACAGTTCAGAGGAGTCGAAATCATCAATTCTTCAAATAATTACAGTTCGGTTTGAGGAATGGTTAGAAAGACGGCCATTAATTTATTATGCGCTATAATATAAAAATCGAGATCGTTCATCCTCAACCAACAGGTCAAGTTAAATTATTTTTCTAATTTATCGTTTTGATATTTTCATTCAGTTTTTGACTCTACGACCGATAATAATAGTCAAAACTGTCGAAACTGATACAGACGTGTTAATTTAAGCAAAAAAATAGTGGCCGTTTATTTTTCATTGATAACTCATTATTGTTATAAAATAAAATACTAAGGTCACTATTTTATGCATACATACCAATCTCGATTATCGTCCATTTTTTCCCAATAATATTCACTAAAAATCTTTGGTTCTATAGAATAATTAGCCAGCCTCTATATAAATTTTATTTTGGTTACTTATCTGTTATAATTGCTGTTTATCCATTAGGAGGTACTCACCGGGCAAGCCACTAAATAATTCCACTTTTCTTTCCACGGTAAAATACTGGGGGTTTTGTAACCGTTTAAATAAGAGTGTCCTGTTTATTTAAATTTGAATCATTCTTTTCTAAAAATAACAAAGAGTGAGTCACCTTGTAGAATATCAAAGAAAATTGGTTTTAAAAAATAGGGTAATCAGTGCATATATCAAATAAACCTGTGAGTTTTCAATAAAAAATGTAAATTCCTCAATCGTATGCTTACCATTTATATCATAAATATATTAAAATGTGCTAGAACTAACTATTACTATAACTACATTTGTATTTGATGCACCCTATCGTGAAGGGACTATTTTGTTATCAGTTGTTACTCCCACAGATTATTCAATTCTAAAAATTTAAATATATAATAAAGAGCTTATACCAGCACCTTATCCCATTGACAATCGAAATAAACCCATATTTATGATTTTTGCACAATTTACTTTGGCCTAAACTATACAAACTACATTTATTATGTTAAGTATTGCAGTTTGATATAAAAATCTACCTAAATTGTGAAAATTATTTCTAATTCTGATATACCTCATGAATTGCCTTGGATTCGTGCTTTTGAAGCATATAAAATAAACACCCCAAAGAGGATATGCAAATTTTTAAAAAAATTAATTTCGTAAAATTTTAGAAGCAGCTTGATATTGTAAGGGTTCAAAGCAATGATATAGTTATTCCCCTATCAAGTAAAATCATATATAAATTCAATTTATCGTTTCATTCATGCATTTTTTATTCTTGAACCATCTTTTATTTGTTTGAGGAATCTTTATTGTCACTGTTTCAATTTACATATAAAAAATTACTATATATGATCAAATAATTTAATTTTCTATAAAATTATAGTATCAAACAATGATTTATGAAGAAAAGTCTAATCTAAGATTGACTACACTCAGTATACTTGTTAAAAATGGACAAAAAGGTACCAATAGGTTTGGTTAAAGCACTGTTAGGCGATTGGCATTGTTCTCCATTCCCCTCGAAGTCGCATTTAAACAAATTTAGTCCAAAAACAGTACCTAGATTTTCTGGGCTCATTTTATTAGTCTTAGAATGCTGACTAACTATTAAAAGATGATTCATTATCAGTTTAAAGGTAATATAATTTGGTTTAGGCAAGTTCCGAAGGATGTTTTCCAAGGATTCAATATTGCCTTGGCCTTCTGAGACCCAATTCATTAGGTCTTTAAAAACAGGACCAGTTATGACTGGTTCAGAAAGCTCACGAAGAAAGGATTTAAAGACACCAGCAACTACATGAATATCAATGTCTTCAAGATTTGATTCATTCTCAATCAAACCAAGCTTCCATAGTACTTTTGTCTGGGCAATTGCAGACGCGATACCGGAAAGTCTGTATATGCCTATCTCATCTAAACCTAAGATTAAAGATTTAACAAGAACAACATAATTATTACCTCTACTTTCAACAGCTTTAATGCAAATGCTAACAACTGAGGGTATTTCAAGTCCCTCAGATTCAACTGTTTGAGAAATTGTAGGCATAAATGGATTATAATTGTTTACGTATATTGGCTCTAATCGTGAACTAGAAAACTCAGCAGTGATTGCAGTTCTTCCCTAATAGATCGTTAAAAACTAAAAATGTTTTTAGCAGAAAGTAAAAAAGAAAGCAACAATAATTTAATAATGTTATCATTAAATCTTTATGATAAAAAATGTGTCAATCATAAAAATACCAAAACTATTCAATTAATTAAAGACGTTTCGAAAATAAAGTTTTTAATGAAAAATCGAAGAAGTTTATATAATATATATTTAAAATTAAAAGTTTCACCTTTCAGAAAGATTATTACAATTAATTTACCGTTGATGCATCTACTTATACTTAATAATCAGTTTAATAATGTATTTGCATTGCATAGAAATAAATTTAAAAAAAGGAATTGAAACGAATGATTTCAATTAGCATGTACAAAATTTAATGGAAAAGATAAATCAATTTTAGATTATTTTAATAGATTTCCGATAATATCTTCTATGAGAACTTACTAAATGAATCCGGTATCGGAATGAATACGTCAACTTTTAATAACAGTGTAATTTTCTTTTAAGACATATTCCTATAAATTATGCTATTATTATGGAATAAATATATAGCGAATAATTTATTCCAAATTAGAACAACTTGTTTCAACCTTCATTCATATGATCTAGCGTTTGGCTTATAACAAACTTAGATCAATGGTAACAAATCGCAACAGGAATAACGCTCAAAATGATATAAAAAACAACTCAAATTTTTCTGAATAATGTTATGAGTAGTATTTACTTATTAACAAATTTTAATATTGCTTATTTAATATTGTTAAGAACAATTATTTAAAGTTTTTTTCAATTTTATCTGTGGTGAACAAAAACAACTTAATTTGACCACAATCTTTTATTGCTTAAAATTACGACAGAATAAAAATAGAAAAGAAAATATTTGAATAACTCTAGATCTGTGCTGACGGATTTAGTATGACCTAGATTGAACACTAATGACCAAAAAAGCTAGAACGATGAAATAAAAATTTAGTCAGAAAATGTTGGTCATACGCAGTCCATGCTTTTTTAAAAATTATACCGTAAGTTATAGAGTACTAAATATACTTCTATATTTACAGGCACAGAAGTTTTTGAATTTGAAGATCAAACAGAACTATACATGTATCTGATATTGTTTAAATTTTAATATATTGACTTTGGATTTAATAGGAAGATATTATACATTGTATATACACAAAAGAAATTAAAAATGACTAGTTAATACAGTAAATTATTATACATAAATTTTCTTATATAAAAGTGTGCATAAGATAAAGAAAATGGTAATTAAATTTTGATAAAAACAATCATAATAGTACAATTGAAATTGATTGAAATATGACGTACCACTTACATGTTGCGGTACATCTGAATTTTTTATGAATGAAGACTTTAAAGTAACTGATATTTATCGATTCAAATCATTAAAAATCATATTTTTTGTATGATACATCACCGAAGAGAGTACTCTGTTAATCACTACAATATAATTGATACATAAAATAGCTAATACGATTAAAAGACTAGGTATGATCAGATAAAAAAATAAATCCATAATCAAATTACAAAAGATTAAATAATATACATACCCATTTAAAAGTCTTAACAGTTCTTATAAAACGTTTACTGGTGATACCATCAATGATTAACTAAAGGGATGTGCGACAAAATATTAATAATAACATTCATAGCAAAGCCTCCAACATTCTCTTCAGATTTTCCTTTAATTTTCATAAACGTGACATACATAAAGCTAGTGCACTTTTCCAAATCAAATGATATAATCTAGTTTCAATAGAAAAAGCGAAAAGGTTTTACATCTTTATAATTAGTATCGTTAGGCTTAAGAAATTTGGTTTTGAATTTATAAGATGTTTTTAAATGCTTATCTAGCTCTAAGTAACATACAATATCTATGTTAATAATCAAAATGTTTAAAATAATATAAACCACCTGGTGAATTGTCAGTCCTTGAGGCTGTTACACATACAAAAATTTTCCCATTAGCTGGGTTTTTTGATTCTACATATATACAAAACATCCGATTTAAGCCTAACCACTTATGCTCATACTTTTTTTCTTTACCTAACACTAAATGAGTAATAAAGGATCTAATAAACATTTTGGGTTTCCGATGAAACAGAGGAAGATCTTCTGACACCATCTTGATGAAAATGCTTGATGACACTATCAATTATATTCTGCAATTCACTCTGAGTTAGAGACCATTCTTCAAGTAATTCTTAAAGCAAAATTTAAGAAAAATAAATCATTGTAACTTGAACAGCAACGAATGTTAATCACATAATTCCATTTTTCACGTAGCTTATTCGTGTTGAAAAGAAGCGTATATACTCTGGAGTTAGAGGCATATATCTTCATGACATGAGAAGGATATTTCAATGAAATTTCAGATTCCTAATCAAGTTTTAAAATAAATTGTATAAAACCTTTTCAAATAGTGCCTTATCCAGTTTTTCAACCCTACGAGAATTGTGCTTTTTCTATATACAAAATAGAATCTAAAAAAGAAATACATACTCCGGATTCCATGTTAATTTGCTCTCTAAGACCTTTAATTTCATCCCTCAGTGCATCAATATGCACTTTCGGGGTAGGAACAAACGGCTCTTTTTGTTTATCTAAAGTTAATACATAAACGGTTATGATACATTACCTTCAAATCCTTCAGGAGGAATTAGGCTAATTTTTGTAAGTGGATAATTCCATTTAGACACCGCTGAGGACCTTATTGAAGTGTTGATGCATGAATAAAACAAAAATAAATATCAATCTTAGCTTAATCATTGACTAAAAAATTAAAAAAAAATTTAATAAGTAAATTTAGCAAAAAAAACTAATTCCTGAAACCTTAAGTGACAAAGCTTGAGATTATTATTTAATAGATTAGTTGAAATATACCTTTAAGAAATTGCAAGAATAACACATTAGTAATTAGTATTACATTAATTACTTAAACTATTTAACTTCAATCCTTAAAATACATCACTTTGAGTCATAATCAAATTCTTTTTTTATGTTCCATCAGAATATGAAAAAAGATGAGATAATTGCTATTCAATTTTACAATATATATAAATAATTAAAAAATTAACAAATCAACTATTTTTGCTTCATAATTCAGGTCGGCATCGTTTCACTGCTCCTGACATATTAAGTTAAAATGTTTCTTAGTTTTCTTTTTAATTTAGATAATTAAGAAGCATGTTTAACCAAATATAGAAAATTATACAATTTATTTTTGTAGACATGGTAATGAACACTCCTGTGAGGAAAATGACTTCATTCAATGTTTTAGATAATGTTAAACAGTATCACGTACAGGATTAAAAAAATAATATAAATCTATATAAGGTTGTTTAGAACATTTATTACACAATTCTACAGATCGAACATTACATACAAAATTTATGCATCTCAATTATATTCAAATTGCACCAGGATTGCATAGATAATATTTTGATATATACTTAAAAGGGCGTTAAGACCCTAACTTTGGAACAAATTTTAAATAAGGTAAAAAGGAAGATATAGGCTTAAAATTTCGAAATTACAAAATTCTTAAATCTTCATATCCTAACGCTATTACCCAATAAAAATATTTTAAAATTGTTCCCTATATTTTACGATCAAACCGGAAAAAAAATTAATTTACGTTTTATTTGATCAACGAAAATTGCAACTAATCAGAGCTGACTTCAAAAGTGTTAGGAATTTTTATTGTAAGTTAAAGGAATGTGGCCAAATCATCTTTTACAGTACTTGTATAAAAACATATTACTGGATAAAACAATCAAGGGAGTATAAACTTTCCATTTAACACAGAATACAGTTTTGATATTCAATCAGCAAAATTTTAACCAAATCTTTAGATGGAAGCAATAAAAAAAATATACAAAATCTAGTCAATTAGATATGTTTTACATAAATATAGTAGTGTATAACTCCTTTAATTGATATAAAACAAGCAAATTTATTTATCAAAATTATAGATCTAATAAAAATTCAATTAGTTACTTCAATTGATTTTCAAGTATATAAATAAGATAATTACTAATGAGTAGTGAATTAATTGACATATCATGTATAATAAAACATTAATTGATCAAATGCTAAAAATTAGTGATAGTGTTGAGAATTTTTAAATAATATGCTAAAAGTTCGTGCATTAAAAAAATCGAGTAAGAAGAACAAATTTTGATCATTAAGGTAATCAAAAATTTAAATCAAATTATATTTACGTTTTTAAAGAAAAAAATTCTGAAGTTAAACAAAAAAAATCTTAACTGAAACGGGCACAACAACCCTCTTTAAAGAAATTTTACTGCTGCTCCTATTGCTTATTATTATTTACATTTATTAATCAAGGATTGATTTATAATAAAACTTAAAAAAATAGATCTGACTATTAAATAAAGATAAGGTCTTAATATCATGCATAGAAAATTTTGCTGATATTTGAATAAATAAGAGTTACTTGAAAAGTTTGGATAAAAAACACCTGAATCATTTAGTTGGTTTAAAAGCTCAGTAAGGACAATTTGTAATAAAATCAAACCATAGGAAAAAAGTATATTTAATTTAAAGAGAAAATTGTTTCCATCACATCCAGACGATCGAGTCTCGTTGCCTATTACCGAGATTTTCACTTTCCCTATGTTAACAATTAAACTCAAGCTAACTCTTTAAAAACTACTATACTACACAGGAAGTTCAAAATGCCTTAAATTTTTCACTATTTTATAACATTATATAACTGGAAAATTTTTTATGTCGTTAATCACGACATACAAACCTTAATAGTCGTGTATATTACGAACAAAATTTTAATTTATAATTTTTTGTTTTCGAAGACAGTTTGGCATTTCAGAACAAAATGTCGGCATATATAAGAATTTTCCAAAATACGAACAGTTAATCACTATTTCAGTCCTGTGTGTTGTGATTATAAAGGTAAATTTCAAATAAATCTAAACTGAAAACATAAAATATATTTTATTAGCAAATATGTTAATCGCATATTACATTTTTTCGATAAAATTTGGAGACTAGTTTTCTAATTTTGTCTTATATTTTGATTGAACAGTATAATAAAAAAATTGAACTAAACCATCACTTTAAAGGACTAAAGATACCTGAAAATTAAACTTGTGCCTATCATAGAATTCTATAAAATAATGGATTATGTTGTTTTTCCATTACGCCAAATTTTGACAAGGATCGAATCCCAGTTAAAGGATTTTCTATCTAATTTGGAACTTCGTAAATGTATCAAAAATGTTTGATGTTTTAAAAAAAGGTAAGCGGCATTATAGTAATTAAATTATTAATATTTAAATTAAATACAAGAGATAATCAGAGATAAATATCGATTAATTTCCTAATAACTCACTTGACCGTTTTGAATCTAGTGTTTTCGACAATCACATGGGAAGCTAGATATATTCGGCAAGTTATTCTGAGTACTAAATAACACCTAATAACATATTTATGTCTATGTGCCTAGAAACTGTATCATTATTGAGCCTCATATTATCTTAAGTTACGCCCACTGGTCTTCCGGAAAATAAAATCAAATTAAAAGTTTCAAAGTATTAAATCTTTTAATCAAAAGTAAAAGACAACATTTATAAAAACAATTAATTTCAAAGTATAAAAAAATACCCTCTTGATTGATTTCCTTGTACACATATTATAAAATCTGTACAAAGAACTAGTAAACGTTGTTTTCTTTCCCCTTTTGCTAGAAAATAGAAAAATGAAATGAACAGTAAACCAGTAAATTCAACAACAGGCCCCCATTTGATGACACGTCTGGTGGGCTAAAAAATCGAAATCATTTAGCAAAGAAAAAACCTTTTTATCTTTTGTGTTTGTGGATTTTATTACTTCAAAAAATATAGCTATCTCATCTCTACATTTTTGGAATACAACATAGTTATCATTTGATTTAGAAGTGGTTTTAAGTAAATCCTTTAACAATTTTATAGTCGAAAACATTTACATACATCTAATAAACAGCAATAATCAAGTACTCTATTCGCCGGCCTAGACAATCCATCTATATACTTAGGGATACAAAAATGTAATAAACCTTCTAAAGGCATTTTCACTTTATCAACAGTGATCTCCTAACTCAATATTTAGCAAAGAAGAAAGACTTAACTTTCGGCAGTATTTGTACAACACGTTTATCATTCCGATACTTATGGAGTGTTTCCAATGATATTTTAATAGAGTTCGTATGCTGCTTATACACAATTAGCTGTTCAACAAGCGAGGAAAAAAATTGTGCCATACAACATAGATTCTCGTTTGTATTATGCTTATTTTCCAAGAGTTCAAGCCAATACGTATGAAACTTGCAAATCTCATTAATGTTACCAAATATTTTCTTGCAGTCGGCCATAGGCATAAGAGAAGGATCGGTTTCCATTTCTGCCATCAGAGCCGTTTTTAACTATTACAAGGATTAATCATTAAAGTTTACACACCATCCTCAAAACATATAATAAGTCAAAATAATGAGTTTCTTTAGAGACAAAATTTTCAATTATTTGTCTGCGTGTTTCACTGTGGCGATCTTCTTCTTCAATTTTACACTTAAAAATTTTAAGCTAAAAAATTATGTATTTACATCTTTTTCGGAATTAGCATCAGCAGGCGACAAACTATTTTCTAATGAATTTAGAATATCTGCAATAATTTTAGAAAAATACCCTTTAAGAATCTTAAAATTAAATTTTATAATTTTACTTTGATCTAACAAAAATTAAACGACAAATTACCTATAGCTATTAATAATACATAACAAATTTGAATGTAAAACCAGAATTATAAGATAAAAAAACAGCATATATGCTACCAATTGGAGGTAGTCACTTATAAGAGTCGTCAAATTGTACCTGGGTTTAGCCGAAACGATTTCATAATGAAGTACATTAAAGATATTTAAAAAATTATTGTGAAAATTTAGTTAATGAAAATTTTTTATATTACTACCTTCTGGATAGCATAAACCAAGGAAATGTATATAAGCTGTCCTTTTTAAAAATTAATTTTATCTTACCTTTAGTACTTTTTTATGAAATAAATATACCATATCATCGGAATCATAATTTACTATATCATTAATTACTAAAGCTAATATATAACGATTCAGAATTAGTTTTGAGGAATACCTCACACACAAGAGTTAAAATAGATTTAATATTAAATGCGCGTTGGCAAGATAGTCGATATATTGTGGAATATTCTTGTACAAAATGTCAGAAAATTTGCAGGTTATGGCAAACAAGGCATCACATTATCAATTTTAAAAATTATCAAAAGAAATCGGGTTCATATTGAATTTACAGAAAATTATTAATTCAAAATCACAATTATATATTCCCTGATAAACTTTTCCTAAACCAGGGATGTTCCAACTTTAAAGTATAATATATCAGCAAAAAGCTTAAAGAAAAATGTGAAACGATTAAAATTAAAAATATATTTGAAAAATTTATTTAACATCTCTTCAAAAGGAAAAACAAAATAGGCCCTAATAATGCTACTAAAATAGAAAAGTATATTATTTAATTAAAAATAAAATTAAATAATCACAAGTTTTCTATAACAGGCCTACTAAAAATCCTAAATTGTTAAATTCTCGAATTATTGATAAGTGTCAGAGTTTAACCCCCTAAAATAATTTTACTACGAAAACTCAATAATTATTAATTCATACACAAGTTAAATTTGAATACCTTATCCTTCTATAACATAGTAGTTTATATATATTAAAGCACTGATAAACTCAATAGTAATTTTTAGATTATAAAAAAAAGGCTAAATGAATAGAGGCACGGATTATTAAGGTCCATGAAAATATAAAAAATAATGCTGCAAGTTTCTCTTAATAATATTTCAAGGCTTTATTATAAATGACTAACCTAATTTATGCTTCACGTATACATAAAATATATAACATTAAATTAACCATTAAAATAAATATTCAACCCTTGAAAACGAATTTCTTTGGTTCCATATAAGTGCCTGTAAATGATATGTAAAACATTTTTAATAACTACAATTTGAATAGGGTTATTATATTTTCATAACTTATTCGTTTTTATTAATATTGAACCGAAAAAAATGTTCGTATTCAAATAGATAAATTATTTAAATTACATTTTGCAAATTTGATGTTTTATATTAATTGATATTGGTACTTTTTAAAATAAAAATAACCCTAGAAAATTTGAAGCGTATAGTGATGCATGAAGCTAAACCGTAATCATATTATATTGATGCGTTACAAAAATATACATTATTTAAAACGTTGGAGAATCAGTCTACACAAAGAAAATCGTTAATTGTAAAAATAAAGTCCTAAATCTAAAAAAATTGTCATCACTTTATATAGCATAAAATTTAGCGAAACAGAGGCTAATCAAAATCGAAAATTCAAACAGTCACTGATTCTAAATAAAATATACGATTCTTCTAATCTAATTATTTTAATAAATTTAAAAGATAAAAAATACTTCAGTCTATTTTTTTTCTAAAATTATGAAGTGAAAAAACATATCAGGGTAAATGAAATCGATAAAAATTGCAAGTATAAAATTAAAGATAATCAGATATCCAAGCATTAAAGCCATTATGAATACTGCTGTTAAAACAAAGCTGAGGCTAAAAGATTCGGATTTCTACCAGACGTGAAATTTTAAATGTGGAAATATAAAAATGCAGTATCTTTATCTATCAACAGCAAAATGGTTAATACTGTTGGACGAACACTCTATTATCCAAAAACAAACAAAATGTTGATCTTTCTACATCATAAATTTAAGATAAGTTTTTTAAATATTTTTAGGTATATCAGTTACATGGTAAAATTTTACTTTCATAAATAACAATAACATATTACTTTTTAAGATCTGATATATTAATCCTCTCAAAAAAATTAATCATTTCTAATTATAAAACATTTTTTAAGTAGAGTGCCTCCAATTTAACACTTAGATTTCGGTTTTAAGTTTTAAATGAGTACAGAGTTTCTTATGTAAAATCTTGTATTGTGGATTTTTACTTTTATACAAAAAAACCATCATTATTTTTATATTTATTATGCTTACTATTTTAAATTTTAATTACCGATTAACATCTATTTATTATGTTTACTTTAATAAATTAAGTATCATAAATATTCAAGGGTTTCAATCCTATTATTATCTTTTATTTATCTAAAGCTGTCTATAATGTATCGCTGCTTATTAATAATCTTTCTTAGTATCTTAAAGATACTAGTTTGAATTCTATATTCAAACTTTTTACTATGGCATACTAAGTTAAAGATAATTTTACTAAGAAATACATATAATTGAAATGTATCAAAGGCTATTGCGGTACCCTAGAGGGTAGAATCCCGTAAGGATATGCTGTGTGAATACCGAACGTGTCAGTTTTTCCTCCTTTGGGTTCCCCAGATAGTCCTTTGCTCCTTTCCACTATGGATTGAATGTTCAAAGAAGGTATAAAGTTCACAAAAAGAAAATAACGATAAGCTCACGTGGTGTTGCCGCATCGCCGCACCTACATATGTTTTATAGTTATAGGGACGCGTGCGAACCACAGATATATTTTGAAAAATCGTTATTGGTACCAATACAAAACTTACATCGTCCATCACTTACTTAGCTTAAGACATAAAAAAGAATAGGAGAAAAAAAATCAACAAAATAATTATCATTGAAGTTAGGCATGAGTGAGATAACGAATAATAAAAATGGCAAAGGTAGCATATCAGATGTATTATTTTTTCTTACGCCACCAATAAGGCCAATATTGGAACTTACATCGAAGCTGAACAATTCAGATCGATTTCCAAGGCAAAACCGATTCTTAAATATGCAGTGTAGGTAAGTAGAGTAACACTACTGCACTGTAAAGTTTCACGTATTTTTTTTTAACCCAACATTATTCTGTCCTTTAGAGTAATGCTAGTTTCGACTTAAAGCGGTAACTATACAAGTTATCTTCTAAATGTATGAGACCTAAATTTTTGATGGTGGTAGCAACCGTGAAAAAATTATTTTAGGTGAATGACCGCTCACAGTTTCTAAACTTAGAACTAAACTCATTGCTAACAATTCAAATCCTTTAAAAACTTTATACCGAACGAAAACGAAATTTGAATTTTGATGTACCATCAAGAAAGTTTCTACATTCTGCCCCTTCTTTAATTGATGACAAAAATAATTATAAATTGAAGTGAAATGTATATTCATAAAATAGAAAGTCTCCGCAATCAATAACTGACATATACTTATATTTTTACACTATAATTTTTCGAGTGCTTTAATACAACTATAATTGAATCTATATTCTTGCTGTTTAATAAACTAAAATTTTCCAGTTATAATTATACTATTGACAGATATTATCATAAAAAAACTTATAAACATAATATTATTTAACATATTATTAACCTAGATGGCAATATGCTAAATCTTTTCCGTAAATATATGTTTATAACTTAACAAACTATCATATATATTTCATTGATTCCAGGGTTAGGAAACTTATCAGATGATACTAGATCTTTATATTGTCTCATATCCAATGCAAATTTTAAGGTTTTATGCCATATACAGTCAGATATCGTTGGTCTGCAACAGTCAACGTATAATACATTAACACGAAAAATAATTAAGCCTAATTGGTTTGATTAACAAAATTATATTATAGAATTAGTTAGTAATACTTTTATTAAAAACACATACATAACAGGTTTCAAATTCAATAAATTAATTAATAAAAATATTTCATATTTTATATGTAAATAATATAGAACTGTAATTTGTTTTTCAAAAAAGCTGTACCTTTTGGACAATCGAAATCAACTAAAAAATTGTTAGAACACGAATACACAGATATTTCATCACGATAAATTATTTATTAAGGCGTTATGCACTATGATAATCAATAAGTGTTTATTTTTAAGCAGTAAAAAGTTGAATCTATGAATATCATATCGTTCCTTTTGATTAAAATCTTAAGTTATTTAAAAACATCTATTTCGATCAATTGATCTTCACTATTTTCACCTATTTTAATGCTCATCATCGGTATTAACGAATAATGAATGAGTTTGATAAAATATAATTCAAAAAAATTTAAATAATCTTACTCATAATTTGAAGCTCATCAGGCTCTGTCCCTGATTTAGTCTCTATTATTGATAAAATAATGTAAGAAAAAATAATACTAATCGTATCACTAGACAAGCTGTTCTTATCATCCATTAAAGGGTAGTATTCTTCTGTGTGAGATCGCTGTAACTTTTTCAGGGTGAAAGAGGATGAAGAGGATTCAGCCTCTGATTTATTATCCTGTGTGTCTGCAGAAGATGTTTATTTTAAAATTTTTAGATTTACTTTCCAGCTCAGTCCTGAGACCACTTTCGTCCATGGAAAACCTTCGGATGTCTAGTTTTTGCTCTCTCCTTATCGCTTGAGTTGCAGACTTCACGTTCGATTGGAAATTTATAACTTTATCTTCAATCGGTTCCCATTGGGTTTCAATAATTTCCGCAATCTCCCTTAGCTTTTCCAAATCTTCGTTAATAATTAGTTTCATTTTTAAATCGTTTATTTGAGATATAATATTGTCAAGATTTTGTGATATCCTTTCCGATATCTGTGCGGTTTCTTCAATTTCATCGTTAGTTTCATCCGTCAAATGTTCATCCATTATGGAAACTTACAAATATACTACCAGACAAAGAAATCGCAACAATCAAGGGATAAACGAAATTAATGCAAATATAGCCCGCCGCAAGCATGCGGAATTCATTTTTACTCTAAAATTAGGATTCTCATGTTTAATTATGAAATTTATCTATCCCGGAATGTAATTAAATTTTTATGTGATATATTTTTTAAAGTAAAATGTATTAGTAAAAAAATGTTCTTTTTACATATTGCTGCCACGCCTATATTAATTTTGTTATATCTCTTTTAAATCTTAGATTCAATTCCAAACATAGATCCAGAGATTCCATAATGATTTGATGCGATTATTATAAAAAATATTATCTAGTTTTTTGGTGAATTCTCTTACATTTTGTGTTGAAACTGCTTCCTTTTTAGGGTGCGTTATTATTAGTCATGTAAAATAAATATTAAAGTTCCGATATAAAAATTTTTTCTCTTAGTGTGTAAGTTTTATTCAAACAGTTAGTCAAAATACTTTGGATTAAATATAATAATACATAATCCGATTCTCTGATTAAGTATAATCCCGAGGGAGTAATTAAAAAATAAATGAATCTTAATTTAACAAAACAAAACTAACACTAAAAAATTTTTACATTATCTATGTTTTCTGAACTGTCTCTTTGATGTTAAAATATTTGATAACTAAAATGATGACTGATTAGTTAAACGTAAAAGATATTTATTTAATAAATAAATGCTTTTTTTAACTTAAAACGAAGAATTGAATACTTTAACCCATATGCATTGTTAGTAAAAACTCTATACGATCCATGACAGAAACAGAAGTTGAAATTTGATCGTAATTAAAATATATCCATATTGAAAACTATCGTCCTATATCGTGAGTAATTATTTTAATGGCTGAAGTGGTAATGCTTAACGTCTTACTCTACCGGCATGTTCGGAAATATCAATTTTATATAGTCAGTGTGTGAGCCTTGTCGGTGTTTTTGTAAAGAAATATTCAACAATCCGAATGTGTAGGAACATGGGTAGCTTGAGTTTGATTACTTGGATAATATTGTTTTAAATCAATACTTTCGTATTTTGGGATGGTTTCCCATTAGTTACCGCAATTTATACGGTATTATTACAGTATATAGTTATTTTTCGTGGTGTAGGAAACTTACCACCATCGCATAAGTGATATATATATAGACAATTGGCATTCGCAAGAGCCATGTATTTTACCTCGTAAAGTGATAGAGTTGCTGACTGCTTTTATTTATTTCCATGTTAATAGGCTCAAACTGTTTACTATTTTGAACATATATCTAGCAATTGACTTTCTACTTATCTTATCAATAGCCCAGTCGGAGTCTGAGAATCTAACTAATTCTAGAGATTTCGATGAAATGAAAGCGAGTTCATAATTCATTATAGTTTTTGAATAAAGGTTTACGGTCTTCAAGTTATTCTTATATAATTATCTTGGATTCATATTGTTTTTGGCTAAATAATTGGAAACAAATGAAATATCTGTTTGTGTATATTTATATTGCCTAAATATCCAATAGCTCTCTACATGGAAAGTTAAAAACATACCATAATGCTATATAATCTTTTTATTTGTGATTCCTTTGATCTAGTGGAATGTGGTCTAGCAGCTTTAAATCCTCCAAGCTGAATTGTTAAAAAAGGGCTTTGATAAGGTTTTTTTTATTCAATCTCTGAGCCATCTTTAAATCTTCTAAAATGAATTCCTAATAACTTGTTCAATATTCCTTCCCCACTAATGATAAAATTTTGTCTAGGATGGTCTTTGATGCCTTGAGTTGTTTCTATGCTTTGACTTGACAATAAAGTTTCATCAACCCGTATGAGGATTATAACATCACATTTGTATTCCTTGGAATTGCCTTTTAAAGACAACTATTTGCTTGTGATTGTTTATTCCCAATTGATAATGAATAGATTGTGATCATTTCATTCTACTTTCTATCACTCTGTTATTACACGTATATAACTTTTTAACCTTCCAGGTTAGCTAATTTCTCTTATTTCTTGACTATTTCTGCATTCAACTAAGCTGTTCTAAATCAATTTGGTGGATATATCCTTATTTAATGCCATATATCTGTAACAGTAATCATGCTTTATTTAATCTTGGAGTAAGTGACAAAGTATTTCTATATTCAATATCAAATACTAAATGCAATCACATGGAACATAACGTTTCATGTGTTTGATCGTATTCAAATTTATTTATTTTCAAAGATTATACCCATTTACACTTAATTTCTTTTGCTTTATCTTGTATGGATATAAAAGTTTTAGTAGTGGTTAGCGATTTTATTTCCTCGTCCATGGCTGACTGTCACTTTTAAAAGCTTTTTTTACATTATTGCGTTGTATAAATCTTAACGTATGAATTTCATCGCCATATACGTCGATAATATAATCCTTTAGATAAAGGGTCTTCTAATTTGTCTTTTGAGTCTTGCGTTAAATGGATTCTGATTTCTAGCTCTAATATAAATTTATTTACTCTGTGTATAAGTATTTATTAATCTAGTTATCATCAATATTTTCTTACGCTCTGAATTTATCAATACATTTTAGTCACCATCGAGAGCGTCCAGTAAGTTATTGTCTCCTTTATCCAGTGGAATTATCGCAGATTTGAATTCCTCAGTTTTTAAGGAATAAATATTCTTTGCTATAGTTACTTTGACTATACCAAATAATTTCAGCTCAATGAAGCTTGATTCAAATTTATTCAAGTATCCCTCTTTATTTGGATAATATTTGGTATCATATTGTTGACACTTATTAAGATTCCGTTTTCTTCCAGTAAAAAGTTCATATGGGGTTTTATCCTGATAATTTTATGATCTTCTTTTTCTTATGTATTCTGTGTGGAAAAATGCAAAATTAAAAATATATCGTTTAATCACTTCCATCTTTCAGCATATATCGAGTGCAATCTATAAGTTTTCCTCAGTAACTTTCTAACATTCCATTTTGAAGTAGTTGATATGGGCAAGCGAAGTGACTTTATTTTTGGTTATTTTTACATAAACCAGAAAAGTTTCGGTTTTTTAATCGCTTAATAATTGAATATTACCCTGATATTAATCACTTTTTGCTCGTAATATTAACCTTTCATATAATCTGAATATTTTTCGAAAAGGTTTATAATGTAAATTTGTTGTTATTTTGCTTCAATTCTCATTGGTTCAGCAATGTCTCTTTATTTTAACCGACGATTATGCTTGTTAGATCTGTAAATAAACGCGTTGCGGCCTGTAGTTAGATGTATTTCTTATTCTATTAGACTAGCTACATAACCATAATGATGTGTTTGGGAAATTGAACGGCAGAATATATTGGTTCAAGTGGTTGAATTCCTGTTTCTCTTGGAATTTCTTTGGATATCATTTTATGTTCTTGACTTTTGCCCAATCACGTACCGTTGTGTATCCCCTGTTTATAAC
The DNA here is from genome assembly GCA_001455285.1 of Sphaeromyxa zaharoni. Lineage (NCBI taxonomy): Eukaryota > Metazoa > Cnidaria > Myxozoa > Bivalvulida > Sphaeromyxidae > Sphaeromyxa > Sphaeromyxa zaharoni. The sequence continues at coordinate 26,317 of LDMZ01009350.1, forward strand.
TGATCTTCACTTCTTTTATCATAACGCTCATTCTTTTGATGCCCAGTATGCTTAAATGATCAAAAATCTTATGTAATTTTAGAAGTGATTTTATGACGTTCATCATGCAGCGAGACAGTTGTAAGAAGTAAAGCCTATTAATTTTTAGCATGTTTATTGTGTTTCCATCAGATGTGATAATAATGTTCTTATCTTCTTCAAAATGAAATATTACCTTATTTAGTATAGCTGTATGTACGGACAAGAGGGTATTTAAAAATATGGCATCAGTAAATCATTCATTTATTTTATATAAGCTAACCATTTATAACGAAAATACTTATTTTGAAATCACTAATTCGTTCGATTGAGTGACATCAGTAATTTCAATGGACCGGTTTCATAGGCTGATGTCATTTTCATATTCAATAAAAAAGTCTGCTTTATTTACCTAATGATTATTAACACCCCACAATCTACGTGTATCATTTATTTAGCTGTTTCTGTTAAATTATTGTGGTTTTTGAGGCAATTCGTAGTGAATGAATATTTTTCTTTTATTAAATTTGGATAATCCATAGTTCTTTCATTAAAGATTTTAAGACATTTTTGTAATTTTTATATCATTTAGGGTACCAATGTGAGGTACCCTCTTGGGAGAAGGTGCCTGTTTTGACTACAAGTGAATAGCGATTTGCTATT
>LDMZ01009385.1:0-15329 GCA_001455285.1 Sphaeromyxa zaharoni
AAGGTTAGTGTTCCAGCAATTCAACTCAAGATAGTAGTGGACAGAGCCTACTATGACGAAAATTTGAAAGAAAAGAAGTTTGTTTAAATTAAAAATGATACAGAAAACAGCTTATAGAAAAAAAATATTGCAAGAAGAATGGAGAAATTGTTAAATAACGTTAATTGTAATGTATTAATAATGAAGAGATGCCGATCGGCTTAAAGATAGATTTGATAAGCTGGCGGATTACTAAAAGGTTAAAAATACTGAAATATTTTAAAACCTTTTAGGGTATAAATCTGCTACCATATAAATTCTGTTTTTTAGCTTAAATATCCGTCTAATTAAATTTGTAGGGAAAAGAGAGGGGTTTAAATTGTAAGAATAAATTGTTTTTTTGCACTTCAGTGAATTCTTTAACTTCAGGGACAGTACTTTAATGTTTATTCAAACCAATCAAAATTTTTATTTGATTTAAATAGACCAAATTACTGTTCTTAAGTTTCTAAACGAAAAATGTGTTAATTTAAGACTTTTGTGTTTACATGTACTATCTTTAAGTGAGAGCCACAATAAATTATTCATTCAAACACATGTGTTTTTAGTCAGAATGAGCTGGATATTATATATAATTTATGTATTCGCGATAAAGAAAAAAAACTTGTATCGATTTTAATTATTTTAAGCTAAATGAGTGAATTGAGACATTTGTTCATTCTATGCAGATATAGGAAATTTATTTCCGTTAATTTTAATTTTTAATATGTTCAAAGAAACGAACTACTATCCACTCTTTATTTAAAACTGTTACAAGGATGAAAAGGGGAAAATTAATGTATAAAGTAGCTGAGAATGAACAGATTATATATAAATAAACATTAAACCTTGATTAGTATTTATGTATAGTAATTCTGTCACGATTTTATTAAATATTAGAGGCTTCATTATTTTAAATGACTAAAGTTTAAAAACAGAATAATATTATAGAAGATTTTTTGTGAAAATTTTTTTATGTAGTTGTGATGCAAGTGAGCCAAAATTTACTATTTAAATAATTAAACCGTATTGTGGCGGAGAAGTTGATTTTAGGTTATTGTTGTTTAATATAATAGTCTTACACCCAACTTTGATTTGCGTTCTGCTAAAACCGGAGTAGAACACGACACGAAATTAACCAAACAAGTGAATCCAATGTCAAAATTCCTGTTCACTTGTGACTCCTTCTCGGTTCCCGATACGCTAAACGGTACCCCAGTGGTCTAAAAAAATATGTAAAGAATCCGAAAAAATGGTAAATGCTTCGGTAATTTTATTTATTTTGGCTATTTTTTGGATCATATCCACCACGATACACGATATATTAAATTATTCAAAAAATATCAGCTTAGGCCTTGAGACATTAAATGTTAAAGTTTAGATAAAATAATATGAAAATTGTGGATCTGGCAATTTATAACATGTAGCGCTGTATTTTTAATCAAAGTCGGAGTATTTTGAAATCAATCCCATTATCGCATGTTAAGCAAATGAATCTTTTTACGTATAAATTATTTGATAAAAATATTATATATTACTTTTTTAATAATAAAAGAAATGAAAGTCAATTTTAAATTAGGACGATTTTCGAATTAATGACAAATTTTCGGAAATACGGCAGTTAGTCATTATGGCTACATTTTTAAGTAATTTCAACTATATCTTTTCAAAATCTTTGTACGATATAACACTTCAAATCCTTTTCAGTTACTAGATTTTAAATTTCTCTCATCCCTTTAATCAAATTTAGATTTTGATTAATCGATCAATCACCCCAAATAAGTGATGTGATTTTTAAAAAAATATTTCCATAATGCCTTAAAGAGGGAGAAATTAATAATAAAGAAACAATTCTACATAATGCTCGTCATAGAATATTTTATACCTGTGATGAAATTTTAAGGTTGTAATATGCCGAATTATTTCACCCCCGTACAATGTATTGAAAACAAGCATCTGTATTCCAGAAAGAACCTTCTTGCTGTAGGTCCTTGAATCTCCCTTTGGAGTTTCCACCACGAAAGATACGTGTGTTTGAATTATGCATAGCATATCTGTAACAAAATCTGAATATTAAAATTATCAACTACACCCTCAAATTAAAAAAAGAAAAAAACTTGCATTGATTTACAGTGCAGTTATTCAAACACAAAGGAGTCAATGCTCGCACTACAACCTCGTCTTTCAAAATTATAAAATCATCATTTCCATATGTTATAGAGTTTTTTATTTAAAATTTTTTTTAAATGTTTTGGTAGTTAATCTGCCGTGGATAAGTTCGATTAAAATTACATTTGCTAAATTCAGGGCCAGTGAAAATGGATCATTTAGTCACAAACGCGCCAAACAGGTGGATATATGTCGTGGCAACGGGTGAATATTCATAAACTGTAAAAGGCAAAAAAAGTAATTTTTTATGGATAAATATTGTTTGATTTTTTATAGAGGGGGATGTTTGTGTAACAGGTGGAACAGCCTACCTTTTGTGACCTGATTATGACACGAGCAATTCATACTTTGAAAAATTAAGCTCGCAATTTTAATTCCTTCGTACGTAAACCTTATAAAACAATATAATTTATTTTTATATAAAATATAAAAAATTATCATAACAAAAGTATGGATGCACCAAAAATTTTAAAATAGTTTGGAATGATCCCTATCCATCTCAAAACAAATCAAGGACGAAATCAGATTAATGATGGTCAAAGAGTATTACTATTTAATCACTAAAAATTTGATTTTCATATCTTTACCCCCAAGCAACCAAACAAAAACATGCATTGTGATGGTGCATTTATTACCATATAAAATTGTTTTCCTAATTCTAGAAAACAATATAATTTATTGCTGATAGGCAGGCCTCGGATTTTTTCACCTAATATATGCTTTAATAATATCACTCAGATGGCAGTGCAATATCTGATATTTCATATTTAGGTAACTGTTCGTTCACGAATCCAGCCATCTTGAGTACTCTTCTACGCGGTCCACATATCCATACCTGATTTGATTTATATATAAACGTGATTCGGAGTAACAAGGTATTATAGTAGGCAAGCATAGGCTAAAGACGACTTAAGAATGATATTAAATCGAAATACCTGGTACGATCAAAAGTGGTAAAATAACAAAACGGTTGCGAAAAAATAAATATTAATAAGGGATTAAACAAACTGCAACTTCATGATCCTTCCGGAAATTTTTAAGTTCGTCATTTCTCGGTTTAACGTTTTAACATGCAGGAATGAGTATCTCATCCTGTATCGCCGTTGATGCTTCAATGGAACACAAATCAAATATATATGATGAATTCTGTCAGCTTGAGTCTTGTGATGGAAAGTCAAAATATAGTAAAAATTTTGTGATTAAATCTGTGAAGGATACTGTGTCCGATTTTCTTGGTCCCCTGGATGAAATGTGCTATTATTGTTGCATTTATAGGAATGCTCCCGATCACAGTGCTAAGATGATAAATACCTTTTTTGGAAATGCAATCAACCAGCTTATAATTAAATTAAATGGAGGAGATTCAGACTGCAAAACTTCGATCGAAGTCATGAAAATAATTTGTTTGATTGGACTTCCTCCTGATGTCGAAAGAAGTTTGATTAATAATCTTTGCAAGATTTACGTGGAAGAAACAATGGATGCACGTGACCTGGATGAATTACTTTTATTGATTCTCCGAAAGAGCAATCATTTATCTAATTTTATGATATTTAAGATAATTAATTATATAATCAAGTCATCGAAAAAAGATGAGGTAGATTCATTGGATACCATCCATCCGGATAATAGATTGATTAAATTGATGACATTGGTTGTTAACAGAGAGATTAAGGAGTCACTAGTGATTTTGCCTGAATTACCAAGAGATGACGATTTCATTCCCGACAGTGATATTATCATTTTTTTAATTCAGTTTTTTGTAAAAATTTTGAAAAACGACTGTTTTATCTATAGAATTGATGGGTTGGAGTCGAATGTTGGCACTACATGCGACCATGTAATTAGGAACAACAAGATAACTATCGGAAGTATAATTAATTGGACTAGCTTTTTAATCACTACTGGTTATCAGTCACTATTACTTATTCCATCTGCTGATGTTGGTTTGGTGAAATCTCTTTTATTCCAAATTGGAAGGATAAAAAAGTTTATTGAGGGACTGCTCCACTGCGAAAGAACTGTTAAAAACCTAGTGTGCGTATCGAAATGCAAGAAAAAGCTCAAATCACGAAGGAAACTGTACACTCTGAAGCATATTGACTTTTGAACATAATTAGTGTTTAAATCTAGATTATCGGTGTATATATTAGTTTTAACCCCATAATTATTTTTAATGTCTTCCACGTGTGCACAAGCTAAAAAAAACTGAATAACGATTACATTCGACGCGCTTAATTGCTGACGTTTTTCACTGCACGCTTTGTCAATAGTGCCCAGTCCTCTTTTAATAGGACGTCCACAATTTTGTTTGGGCGATTCTTGCATAATTTTTCCTTCATATTTTACGGTATTTTTTTTGTTTTATGGAGCTAATTGATTTTTCAGTATTAGAATAAAGTTATTACAGGTATGGATGGTAGATATCCTAATCCCAATAACGCTCCTCGTCGCTACTCAGAAATTCCACATTACGTAAGCTATAATTTTATTTTATCTTTTTTCCCCAATTTTTTATATAGCAACAGGGTTATATTCCTTATCACGCTGGCCAAATGAACACTTCTGGCTATACCCTCCCTGAACCTGTTTTCTTTCCTTTTGGTAATAATGGATACTATGCAAGCCTTCCTCGTCTTCAGGCCCAAGTGGCGAACGCAGGATACGGGTATGCATCTATGTATCCACCCAACTCAATGGTTCACCCAAGACCTTTAGTTAGAGATGCTAATCCGAATATTCGAATTCAAGGAAAAAATCAACTATTAAGTATGACTTCTTCCCTAAGAAGCGATAAAGAAAAAGAATCAGATAATCCACATTCTGAGGTTATGAGACCTTCAGCAGTCGAAAGTAATGACAGCCAAACGAAATTTTCTTTCATAAACTTGGTGCGTAATAGAGGAATTGCGGAACCGAATCAAGAAGCTAAACTTGAGGAAGCTGTGAAACAAACACTTAAGGATGAAGTTGTTAAGACGATTACTGAAAACGGTGTTGAAAAAGACAACCTAAAAAAGGAGATAGAGAAAAAAATAATTATCACCGAGGAGATTATTGAATTTAAAGAAGCTGAGACTGTTGAACCAGCTCTTGAGCCTAAATCTGAAGTTCTGGACGTTGTTCCTGATGTAAAGCCCAGAATTCAATACTGCATGGGTGATTTGAAAGAATATGATTCTGTTGTCTGTTCTGTAACTAGAAAATATTTGGATAGCGTAAATCTTTATTGTGCAAAAGGTTTCGATATTGTTAAATAGTTTTCACAATTTTTACAGGTAGTAACCGTAGTTCCGTCAGTAAATATCGAGGTGGGAGGTCTGCTAATATACCCTCTGATTCTTATAAATCGGTTGCGCACAAAATTAAAACACTACCCAAAGATATTGCAAACTTTGAAACCTTTAAAGTTCTTACGAGATCTTCTTTGAATAAACTAAGCATGCAAAACCTGAATGTTATTTTTGAAGAGATTACAAAATACGAATTCACAAGTATGGAACGGATTAACTTTTTGGCTATTACTATTATGAGAGGAATTACCAGGAATGCTTATATGGTTCAGATGTATGCAAGGTTAATAGCAAAACTCGTCGAGTACTTCTATGATAACTTACCTAATGATCTGGTGTGCTCGTTCGTCAATAATTTATCGGATCAGTGTATTCAAGGATTATTTATGGATAAAGAGTGGTTAACTAATTATGATAAGCTTAAGATGAAAGAAGTTCATACATTGAATGATCGTGATACATTAAATGAGGAATTATCAATGATGGAGGAAGTTAGGCGCAAAGTTTATATGGGATCTATACAGTTAATATGCCATTTATTGGTTTTAAAAGTGTTTGAAAAGGCCATCGCGATAAAAGCTATTGACACTTTACTTAGTGATAAAAATGAATTCTCGATCGAGACTATATGTAAGTTCTTTAGCTTGTACGGTGCTCAGATTGAGAAAGATGAAAAGAAAAAGGTTGATGATACATTTGAAGTGTTAAACGAGGCTATCTCGTCTTGCCCTATTAGATTAAAATTTTTGTTTGAGGACGTGTGTGAACTTCGCAGAGATGGTTATAAGACGGTACAAAATAGTTTCGTTGAAACACCGAAAAGACATGGTGTTGGTTCTAAACCTTACGAACGTAGTACGTATGGACCACAACGTCAAAATAGGAGTGGAAATTATTCCAGTTCCGCTGAGGTCGATCGCACTGGTTCAAGCAAGAAGCTTAATGTATTTGTTCAGGATATCAGTAAATCTGGGAATAACTTCAAAAAACCTGTTTCCTCCCGTACTGGTAGATCTGGAGTAAAGAGCGAAATCTCAGTCTCTTCTAACATGTTCAGTAGTCTGGCTCAAGATGTCGATGATCCAATCGAACCATCTGTTAATTCTAGGAAGAAATATACCATTAAGCCTTCAAGTGTGAATCAAACATTTGGTACCGTCAGCAAGCCTGAAAATAAAAAAATCAGTACGTCTGATGATGTATTTAGTGAGGGAAGCAAGCAGTCTATAAGCACGTCTCCACCCTCAGAGGATAATCAGGAACTAAGGAAAACTTTTGCACATTACGTTAATGAGTTCGTACAAACTTGGGATTCAATTGAATTGTTAACCTTTGTATCTGGGATTGATTCTAAATACAAAAAAACATTTATATATGAGGCATTTGTTGTATTCGCAGATAAATCTATTGGGCATAAATTTTTTGGTGATTTTTTGGTACATATGCTTTCGATGTCGCGAATTAACATTTCTGACATTTTAGAAGGATTTAAATCGTTTTGTAAATATGTACATAAAAGTGAGCTACTGGTAGACGTGCCTATGCTGTGGCACGATGTTGCTAAAACTATGTGTCAGTTAGTATATAGTGGGAACATATCTTTACTCGAATATTATAATATTATAAAGGAGTTTGATTTTCTTGATGTTGAATACATTTTCAAAATTTTCTTTGAGGTTATTATTGGTACCTCATCTAAACGTACCCTGTTTATTCTTTGTCATGATAATTTATTTTTACCCGTATTTAATAACCTAACAAACCTAAAGTCAAAATATCCATTCCTATCTGATAATATCACAAATATGGATTGTACAGTTTCTCTTCAGCAAATATTTCCTTTTAGTGGATCTTCTGATTCTGAGAAATTCCATCTAATTGAAAAAGAGTCTACAGCTAATATTACTGATTTATCTCATATGATTTACACGAAATGCCCTCCAGGTCCGGTTGAACGTATTAAAGAATATGCTATAAAAACTGTGCAATCATTGTTTTCTGAATTTGACATGTTTGAAATGATCAAATGTCGAGAAAATCTGGCCCTATTTTTAAACGATTTGAATGCAGTTGTGAAATCTAATGGTGGGAAACCTTCAAGTTCCTTTTTATATTTTATAAATCATTTTTACAGCTTTGATGGACGAAATAGAAAGAAACATTCATGAAAAAGAGAATAAGATGTCTATAGCTAATTAAAAAGTTAACTTTTGTCTATACGTAGGCGTAGATTTTTTTGATATTTAACTTCTTTTATTTTAATCTAAATTATATATTAATATATTTTTTAACTTTGTGCTTTTATTTTTATTTCAAATTAAAATATCATGAGACTAGCCAAAATTAAGTAAGTTCAATTTTCATGTACGCGCCTACCTGTCAATTACATTCTGGCGGTGCATTATATAAACTAAATAATGCATAAAATGAAAAATTATTAACCGTATTTAATAGAAGAGCCTTTATAAAATAGAAATTCATCCTAATCTATATTTATTTGTTGAAAATTATAGCTGCTTTATCATGGAAAGTTCGCGTGACTGTCATTACATTTTAAGTAACTTTAAAAATGTAAGTAATGACCTTGGATCAACAGACCCGGTGAAATGAAGCGATTAAACTGAATCGATTCAATGATCGTAATTGTTGCTCCACCTTTGAACGACATCTCTTATCAGCTATTAATTTCTGAAATTTATTTAACGTTCTGAACCTCACTAAGGCATATAGTTTGAATAATTAGCTTATTGGTAGTGCAAGCGCTTTCAATGAAAGTTTTGATGTGCTGATCGATTGATGGGCACACTTTAAGTTTCATTGGTTGAAACCGCACATTTCCTTATATACACAAAGGAGAACAACCAAAACATTGTATTCTCGTGTGATTATCTTTCTATTTGTTGAATTTCTTAAACTGTTTGCGTGCGACACATTGCGGCCGGAGTTTTTCGCATTACTGCGTTATTAACTTATTTGTCGATTGTTTTGTTTGAACAAAGGATATGAATAAAAAGCCTAAACGAATAGAAAGCGATATTCTCAAATTGTATGTTTATTATTTGCCTGAAATTATAGCAAAATAGACAAAACAGCGAGCACAGAGTGAAAAACACTGATAGAAAAAATGAATTCCAAGTGACTTTTCACGGACCAGAAGGGAGTTTCTAAATTTTAACAAAACATAAACTTATAAGCTATATACGAAACGGGAATATGGATAATTAATGTTACCTTGCCAGAGAATTATCCATACAAATCCCCGTCTATTGGTAGGATAATTTTTTTGATAAAACATATTTAAAGGGTTTGTCAATAAGATATATCACCCTAATGTAGATGAATCGTAAAAATCTGCTATTTACTCACTAAATATTATAGTTCAGGTTCTGTTTGTCTAAATGTTATAGGACATACATGGAGTGCTATCTACGGTGAATAAATTATCATATTTGTTTACGCTTTAAAGATCTTAATATGATATTTGATACATTCTTACCACAATTACTGAGATATCCTAATCCTAATGATCCCTTAAATCATGATGCAGCTACGGAATTATTAGAATCGCCTAATAACTTTAATAAAAAAGTTCAGGGTGGGCTGTTTTGTTGTTAGGCTTTATTCGTTTTTTAGAGTTTATTCAAAGGTATGCAACGCATGAAAGATTAAAAATTCCATTTAATTCCCAAGATAAAAAAATCGAGATGCTTAAGATTGAGAAGGATAATATAGATATAAGTAGTTTGAGCTCACAAAGCGACTATGAACAATTAGACACAAACTTGTAGTAATATTATTTTAAAAAACATACTTATGTTTATTTATTTAAACTAATTGTCTTTCGCCCTTTTCTCGCTTCCGACATTTCCGTCTTCAAGCTCCTTCTAAATATCAATAATAAAGCTAACAGCAAAAAATAAGGAGCTTTATTACTTAGGACTATTAGGGATTAATCAATTCGTTGTGTTTTGTTAAAAATAATAATAAGGAAACGAACCTTGCGTTTTAACTGTGAAGTAATATCTGCCGGAGCGACGTTTCTGTCATATATTTTCGGTTCATCCTCATCAGACTTAATCCTAGAAGACTGACATCTTGAGTCTCTGCAATCGTTAATCTGTTAGAGGTGTCTATATTTAATCGAATAGTTTATTACATTGGCATCCATATCATTGATTAATACCTGAATTTTTTCAATTTCCGACTTATCTTCAGTATTATTCAATTCAAGCAGTAAAATGTTTTTAGAGTTTTCAAAGTATGTAAGCGCTTCATCGTACTTTTTCATGAGTGAATAACAATTTCCAATTTTATAATACCTGCAAACATATAAAAGGTATCAATCACAAACATTTCTGAAATATTTCTGCTATCTGCAGTTTCGTATTTTTTAAGTATTTCAAGCGATTCTAGTAGTTCATTAACGGCTATATCATCAAGGCCTAATATTGAACATATATAGTTATACGTGACATACCATTTGTTAAATAAATCATCGATAGCCTTATCCTAGTTTGAACCAGTTTAATAAAGGCATCAGAAAGTGGCATTCTTAATTTAATTAAAAAACCCAAAAAAATAAAAGTTTCAATGGTTATATACTAAGATCAAAACACTAGTATTATTTAAGGGCCTTATTCTCATAAAAAATCATTAAGACTCTTTTTAAATAATTAATCCAAATTTATATAAAATTTTAAAGAAAATATAAAATAGTAACTTCATACAGGTTTTTTATTATGAATGACGGATTTGTCAAACCGTCATTAATCTAACAATAAATAATCCAAGATTAAGTGCTTTTAATCCAAATGTAATCATAAAGTCCTAATTTAATGTTTACAAAACTGATATTTAGATTAATATGTTGACAAAAATAGGCAATTAAAAAGATACGATCAGATCTTTATGAAAAGGATTATTCATAAATCAATTACAATTTTTTAAATTTAAATCAAGATTCAAGCATATTAGGCACAGATTTATGAATAAATATAAAGTGATTTAAAGGAATGAATAGTCTATTATACCTATCATTTTTTAAAAAAAAATAAATAAAAAAATACATTATGACCTATTTTGATTTTTGTTAATAAACATTTGCTAAATACTTCCATGATTAACTCTTAATTAAACATAAATATTTGATCAGCCCGCGAGGGTGGTGTGATTTTTAACAAAACAGCACAAACAATAGTTAACACAATTGAAAAGACATAAAAAAATTTAAAGCAATATTTAGTGGAATATGTAAAAATAAATTTAGACAGGTTGAACACATCATCCAGTATCTATGCTATCTTTTTGAACAGATTAGAGAAAAAGCTCAATTACACGTATTTAAAATTTCTATCAATAAAAAAAATGGTAAATGATATATTAAGTCTACTATTCTTAGTAATCATGACTTAAAGGGGCTATTATTAGTAAAAAATGCTAATTGTATGTAATTCTACAATCGAACAATTAGTACTTTATCGTTGTGGTATAAGTCTAAATTATACAATAAAACGTACGAATGTAATACGTTACTCGAGAAAATCATAAGAATGGTAAATTAAGTGCAATTATGTCATGATAATTCAACAAACAGCAAAATTTACTCGATCTAAATTACAGTTTATTCCCCTTGAGACTATTTATAAAAATATTTTATATGCTATCAAAAATATATGATTATTTATGATCGAAAAAATTATTTAAACATATATACTTTTCGTATAAATATCTTGCCATATCAAGATTCTCCCAAGCAAGCTGAAAATCGGATTTATATTCTGGTTCCTCCTTTGATGTTACAAAATGAAAAGCTATTTTACTTCTTCACCACCATTTTCTTGGTTACTACCTTCATCATCATTTGAATCTTCCTCAGATGAAGAGGATGAATCCTCCTTGCATTGTTCAATGTTAAATAAATCCATCCTGGAACTATGCATATTCACTTTTTTAAAGCAAATAATATCAAAATTAATTCACTATAAATCAATGAACTTTATATACAAAATCTTAAGCTTATGTTGAAGATTTGTTACGATAATAAAATTTTAAAAATAACCAAGAGATATATAAGGATTAAATAACTTGACTAAGTCTGTCTTAACACTTTTGTTTTGTAATTGTTTATGATTTTTAGATGTAATAAATATATATGTTATTAAAGCCTGATCCTTAAATAACACCCTCAAATATAAAAGTTATTAAATAAGGTGACAAGTCACGATTATGAGAGACACATTAAGTTGGACATGAAAAAGAAAAGTTAATCATTACCTTTGATTCTGTCGTTTTGAAAGTATTTTAAAATAAAACAACTTTTTTACAAAATTTAAAATATGTTTTCACCATCTAATTTCTAAGTTCTAAACAACTTTAACTGAGTCAATAACGACTCTAGGTCAGGTGATACTAAAACATAACCTAACTTCAAATGAAATCATATTATTTTATCTATTGAACTAATTGGCTCCTCCAGATTGTAAGAACTATGATTAGAACATAAAAAAGGCGAATTTTTCAAATAAATAGTGGCAATAATATCTATGACATATATCTGCGATCTAGAAAGGCTACCATATGCCTGTACAATAATTGAAACACGTTAATATATTTTTCGATCAACAATATATAGAACCTACAAAGATTAATATGTCCAAGACTTTTTGAATGTGAAAAATCCTTATATAAAAAATTTTTTGAAAAGCAAAAAAATGATTTTAACAAGATGTAAAACGTTTTACTGCTAATATAAGGGGCATTGGTTTGAAGGTTATTAACATGGGGCCTGTGTAAATGAATGTTTCCAAAGGGACATAACTAGGGTCGTTAAGAATAATCAGGGGGTCTTTGGATTAAATTTGAAAAATATCACATATTTATAATTTTACATAGATTAATTTCAAGGATATCAATTCGTCTGACTTTTTAAATTAAAATAACTTTAAAGCAGTAATATTCAAGTTTATATTCCAAAAAACTCTTTTGTCGTTTAAAAAATTCATGTCGCATATTATCAATGAATTAAACTATTTTTGAAGATCTAAAGAGACCCTGTGGTGCAAAATACTATGTTAAAATAGGACTTATAAACAGATCATTGATGTAATCAATGATTTTACGTGGTAACTAAAATAAAATAAAATATTAAAAATTATTCGTTACTACATATGACTTTTAATTGGTTAAATATTTATTCAATCCGAAAAACATAATTTTCATATTTCTGCTAATTTAAAAAAATACACCTTTCAATTCTTTAAAATACTTAATGAGTGAGACATTACAAATAAATTTAATTATCAAAGTGTGAAATTCTTAAACATACTCAGCACGTATATTACATAAAAATGTGTAATTGAAAGTTTCAACGAATTTGAACCATTATTTTTATATATTAGAATATTGATATAAAAAATTATTTATTCTATTTTTGTTTGCTCGTATATTGTTTCTGTTAATTTAAATGCTTTTTCATTTTTTTTGTTAAGGACTAACATGTAATGTAATGTAAGCGTTAAAATAAATAACATAGTTCAAAAAATTTTCTACTAAAACAAATTTATTCGGCAGGAATACCTTAAAGTATAACAATACCTATACTTATAGTCATACCAGTATACCAGTAGTAATTATTAAATCTTAACATCTAGCCATTGATTAGCATGGAAAAAATGAAACCTTTTGTTTCGAATAATGAGTTATTCCTTTCTCTTCAGTTAGTTATGATTATTCTGGCACCACGGATCATGTATTTAGTCCCTTAAAATTTCATTTAAAAATGCTGTAAATAAATATCGCACGATTTCCATCAATTTACCAGCGTAAATAAATCCGGCAATACATGCGGTTTACCTGCACTTCAATATAAACATTACTTCATATAATGGATATATATAACAGACAATTAAGTGAAGGATTTTCACAAGTTAATTTGGCTTTTCATGTACGTAACTGGCAAAAATATTTCGATATGTTAGAAAAAATTATTACTAACTTTTTTTACCTTGTCAGCAGGGAGCTTGACAATATAAAAACCGAGTATAAAGCTAATCTTTTTAAAATAAAAGTTAAAATGCCTGATCTCAAACACAAATGAAGAAGTATATAGGATATATCAAACAATAAAACTTCAATTAATTGTGGTTGATCATAATATAGTGAGTAAACACCGGAATTGGCTAACTTTCATTCAAATTATAATACGTATGTTTATAAATAAAAAAATTCATAAATTTTTTCTTCAGTAGATCTTGAACAATGAATAGAGTTATAAAGAACGAAACAAATGTTCACAAACTTTTTTTAAACTGAAGCATTTGTAATTAAGAAGTGTAAGAAATGAAAAATTTCATCCAATTTATTGAACAAAGAGAAAAAATGGGTTGAAAAAGATTAACGTGGACTCAAACCATAGTACACATGTTCCTTGGCCGCTTTGTAAATAGACGGGTGCCTTTGACCGTTAAGGTCGTTTTTTAGGCAGAAAGACCCTACATAACTACACTCATAGCTATTTAAAATTGTATTTAATCCATATGGTTTAAATCAATTTTTCACACAATGAAGATAAGATATGGTGGATATTAAAGAACATAGCCTTGTATCTAGCTAATAAATCAACGTTCAAAACCAAATTAGTTGTCATATGTTTATTAATTTTGCATTTATTAAAAGAAGAAAATACTATAAATACGCCAAACAGTGAGCTAGTCGAAGATAGAAAATGATAAAACGAAGACTAATCTATGGATATTCAAATAAAATTAGATAAGTAAAAACTATATTGTTGGAATTATTGTCTTATGGTTTGTAATTTGACAAATTCATGATTAAATATACAATATAAAATATTTATTCATAAAAAAAAAGAAAAAGACAAACAATTACATGAAAATTATAATTATTTATTGAAACGATTCATACATATATTTATGAAATAAGGTAAATATGAATAATATTTGATGTTGGAAATTACTAATACAAATTTGATACATAAGAATATGTACCGATCTATGTTAATGTGAGGCAGAATCAGGATGCCGATAAAAAAATTTAAACTGTTTACTTTTTACATGATTTAAGCATCGTATTGATAGATATTCAGTGTATTAATCAGTTTCATCTAATTCAATATTCTTCGTTTATGAAAAGAAAAACAAAAATGGCAAATAGGGTCTAGAAGATTTCAATTTCAATATATCTAAAAAATGAAATTATAATAGATCGACCAGATACAATATTACAACAAATTTCCTCATATAATATCAAATAGAGTAATGTAATGAGTTAAAAATAGATGGGTGCATACTCTCGAAAATCTAATATTTCAGTTCAACTATATACATTTTAAATCCTGTTTTAATTTATGTTAGAATTTTATACAAAAATACAAACGTTACATAGGAAAAATAATCAACGTACACTGTATACGTAAAATTTTGAGTTTAAGGTTGAAGAGAGGTCATTTCTATTATTCGAAAAAATTCTTTTTAAGCCCTGAGAACAGCAATCAATTCAAAGTTTTGTATAAAGCATATAATAAAGTAAGAATAATTTAAGTACTACTATAGCATAATCAAAAAAATAAAATCAGAAGTTATTAAATAATTGAAGCATTACATAAGAAACATAAGTTACCGAAAAATTGCATCAATGTAAAATAATGCAAAATTTAATATATTTTGAATATTAAAAACTATAGTGGTGGAACACAAAAATAATGATTATTTTCAAACAAAGGCTATTTTTTATAAATTTGTATCTCGTGACTGCTAGTTTTGAAATAAAAATCATTATGTGTTGGTTGCATTCCGCCTCATATTCTTTCTTTAAAAACTTGGCAGAAAAAAA
>LDMZ01009386.1:0-15332 GCA_001455285.1 Sphaeromyxa zaharoni
AAGGTTAGTGTTCCAGCAATTCAACTCAAGATAGTAGTGGACAGAGCCTACTATGACGAAAATTTGAAAGAAAAGAAGTTTGTTTAAATTAAAAATGATACAGAAAACAGCTTATAGAAAAAAAATATTGCAAGAAGAATGGAGAAATTGTTAAATAACGTTAATTGTAATGTATTAATAATGAAGAGATGCCGATCGGCTTAAAGATAGATTTGATAAGCTGGCGGATTACTAAAAGGTTAAAAATACTGAAATATTTTAAAACCTTTTAGGGTATAAATCTGCTACCATATAAATTCTGTTTTTTAGCTTAAATATCCGTCTAATTAAATTTGTAGGGAAAAGAGAGGGGTTTAAATTGTAAGAATAAATTGTTTTTTTGCACTTCAGTGAATTCTTTAACTTCAGGGACAGTACTTTAATGTTTATTCAAACCAATCAAAATTTTTATTTGATTTAAATAGACCAAATTACTGTTCTTAAGTTTCTAAACGAAAAATGTGTTAATTTAAGACTTTTGTGTTTACATGTACTATCTTTAAGTGAGAGCCACAATAAATTATTCATTCAAACACATGTGTTTTTAGTCAGAATGAGCTGGATATTATATATAATTTATGTATTCGCGATAAAGAAAAAAAACTTGTATCGATTTTAATTATTTTAAGCTAAATGAGTGAATTGAGACATTTGTTCATTCTATGCAGATATAGGAAATTTATTTCCGTTAATTTTAATTTTTAATATGTTCAAAGAAACGAACTACTATCCACTCTTTATTTAAAACTGTTACAAGGATGAAAAGGGGAAAATTAATGTATAAAGTAGCTGAGAATGAACAGATTATATATAAATAAACATTAAACCTTGATTAGTATTTATGTATAGTAATTCTGTCACGATTTTATTAAATATTAGAGGCTTCATTATTTTAAATGACTAAAGTTTAAAAACAGAATAATATTATAGAAGATTTTTTGTGAAAATTTTTTTATGTAGTTGTGATGCAAGTGAGCCAAAATTTACTATTTAAATAATTAAACCGTATTGTGGCGGAGAAGTTGATTTTAGGTTATTGTTGTTTAATATAATAGTCTTACACCCAACTTTGATTTGCGTTCTGCTAAAACCGGAGTAGAACACGACACGAAATTAACCAAACAAGTGAATCCAATGTCAAAATTCCTGTTCACTTGTGACTCCTTCTCGGTTCCCGATACGCTAAACGGTACCCCAGTGGTCTAAAAAAATATGTAAAGAATCCGAAAAAATGGTAAATGCTTCGGTAATTTTATTTATTTTGGCTATTTTTTGGATCATATCCACCACGATACACGATATATTAAATTATTCAAAAAATATCAGCTTAGGCCTTGAGACATTAAATGTTAAAGTTTAGATAAAATAATATGAAAATTGTGGATCTGGCAATTTATAACATGTAGCGCTGTATTTTTAATCAAAGTCGGAGTATTTTGAAATCAATCCCATTATCGCATGTTAAGCAAATGAATCTTTTTACGTATAAATTATTTGATAAAAATATTATATATTACTTTTTTAATAATAAAAGAAATGAAAGTCAATTTTAAATTAGGACGATTTTCGAATTAATGACAAATTTTCGGAAATACGGCAGTTAGTCATTATGGCTACATTTTTAAGTAATTTCAACTATATCTTTTCAAAATCTTTGTACGATATAACACTTCAAATCCTTTTCAGTTACTAGATTTTAAATTTCTCTCATCCCTTTAATCAAATTTAGATTTTGATTAATCGATCAATCACCCCAAATAAGTGATGTGATTTTTAAAAAAATATTTCCATAATGCCTTAAAGAGGGAGAAATTAATAATAAAGAAACAATTCTACATAATGCTCGTCATAGAATATTTTATACCTGTGATGAAATTTTAAGGTTGTAATATGCCGAATTATTTCACCCCCGTACAATGTATTGAAAACAAGCATCTGTATTCCAGAAAGAACCTTCTTGCTGTAGGTCCTTGAATCTCCCTTTGGAGTTTCCACCACGAAAGATACGTGTGTTTGAATTATGCATAGCATATCTGTAACAAAATCTGAATATTAAAATTATCAACTACACCCTCAAATTAAAAAAAGAAAAAAACTTGCATTGATTTACAGTGCAGTTATTCAAACACAAAGGAGTCAATGCTCGCACTACAACCTCGTCTTTCAAAATTATAAAATCATCATTTCCATATGTTATAGAGTTTTTTATTTAAAATTTTTTTTAAATGTTTTGGTAGTTAATCTGCCGTGGATAAGTTCGATTAAAATTACATTTGCTAAATTCAGGGCCAGTGAAAATGGATCATTTAGTCACAAACGCGCCAAACAGGTGGATATATGTCGTGGCAACGGGTGAATATTCATAAACTGTAAAAGGCAAAAAAAGTAATTTTTTATGGATAAATATTGTTTGATTTTTTATAGAGGGGGATGTTTGTGTAACAGGTGGAACAGCCTACCTTTTGTGACCTGATTATGACACGAGCAATTCATACTTTGAAAAATTAAGCTCGCAATTTTAATTCCTTCGTACGTAAACCTTATAAAACAATATAATTTATTTTTATATAAAATATAAAAAATTATCATAACAAAAGTATGGATGCACCAAAAATTTTAAAATAGTTTGGAATGATCCCTATCCATCTCAAAACAAATCAAGGACGAAATCAGATTAATGATGGTCAAAGAGTATTACTATTTAATCACTAAAAATTTGATTTTCATATCTTTACCCCCAAGCAACCAAACAAAAACATGCATTGTGATGGTGCATTTATTACCATATAAAATTGTTTTCCTAATTCTAGAAAACAATATAATTTATTGCTGATAGGCAGGCCTCGGATTTTTTCACCTAATATATGCTTTAATAATATCACTCAGATGGCAGTGCAATATCTGATATTTCATATTTAGGTAACTGTTCGTTCACGAATCCAGCCATCTTGAGTACTCTTCTACGCGGTCCACATATCCATACCTGATTTGATTTATATATAAACGTGATTCGGAGTAACAAGGTATTATAGTAGGCAAGCATAGGCTAAAGACGACTTAAGAATGATATTAAATCGAAATACCTGGTACGATCAAAAGTGGTAAAATAACAAAACGGTTGCGAAAAAATAAATATTAATAAGGGATTAAACAAACTGCAACTTCATGATCCTTCCGGAAATTTTTAAGTTCGTCATTTCTCGGTTTAACGTTTTAACATGCAGGAATGAGTATCTCATCCTGTATCGCCGTTGATGCTTCAATGGAACACAAATCAAATATATATGATGAATTCTGTCAGCTTGAGTCTTGTGATGGAAAGTCAAAATATAGTAAAAATTTTGTGATTAAATCTGTGAAGGATACTGTGTCCGATTTTCTTGGTCCCCTGGATGAAATGTGCTATTATTGTTGCATTTATAGGAATGCTCCCGATCACAGTGCTAAGATGATAAATACCTTTTTTGGAAATGCAATCAACCAGCTTATAATTAAATTAAATGGAGGAGATTCAGACTGCAAAACTTCGATCGAAGTCATGAAAATAATTTGTTTGATTGGACTTCCTCCTGATGTCGAAAGAAGTTTGATTAATAATCTTTGCAAGATTTACGTGGAAGAAACAATGGATGCACGTGACCTGGATGAATTACTTTTATTGATTCTCCGAAAGAGCAATCATTTATCTAATTTTATGATATTTAAGATAATTAATTATATAATCAAGTCATCGAAAAAAGATGAGGTAGATTCATTGGATACCATCCATCCGGATAATAGATTGATTAAATTGATGACATTGGTTGTTAACAGAGAGATTAAGGAGTCACTAGTGATTTTGCCTGAATTACCAAGAGATGACGATTTCATTCCCGACAGTGATATTATCATTTTTTTAATTCAGTTTTTTGTAAAAATTTTGAAAAACGACTGTTTTATCTATAGAATTGATGGGTTGGAGTCGAATGTTGGCACTACATGCGACCATGTAATTAGGAACAACAAGATAACTATCGGAAGTATAATTAATTGGACTAGCTTTTTAATCACTACTGGTTATCAGTCACTATTACTTATTCCATCTGCTGATGTTGGTTTGGTGAAATCTCTTTTATTCCAAATTGGAAGGATAAAAAAGTTTATTGAGGGACTGCTCCACTGCGAAAGAACTGTTAAAAACCTAGTGTGCGTATCGAAATGCAAGAAAAAGCTCAAATCACGAAGGAAACTGTACACTCTGAAGCATATTGACTTTTGAACATAATTAGTGTTTAAATCTAGATTATCGGTGTATATATTAGTTTTAACCCCATAATTATTTTTAATGTCTTCCACGTGTGCACAAGCTAAAAAAAACTGAATAACGATTACATTCGACGCGCTTAATTGCTGACGTTTTTCACTGCACGCTTTGTCAATAGTGCCCAGTCCTCTTTTAATAGGACGTCCACAATTTTGTTTGGGCGATTCTTGCATAATTTTTCCTTCATATTTTACGGTATTTTTTTTGTTTTATGGAGCTAATTGATTTTTCAGTATTAGAATAAAGTTATTACAGGTATGGATGGTAGATATCCTAATCCCAATAACGCTCCTCGTCGCTACTCAGAAATTCCACATTACGTAAGCTATAATTTTATTTTATCTTTTTTCCCCAATTTTTTATATAGCAACAGGGTTATATTCCTTATCACGCTGGCCAAATGAACACTTCTGGCTATACCCTCCCTGAACCTGTTTTCTTTCCTTTTGGTAATAATGGATACTATGCAAGCCTTCCTCGTCTTCAGGCCCAAGTGGCGAACGCAGGATACGGGTATGCATCTATGTATCCACCCAACTCAATGGTTCACCCAAGACCTTTAGTTAGAGATGCTAATCCGAATATTCGAATTCAAGGAAAAAATCAACTATTAAGTATGACTTCTTCCCTAAGAAGCGATAAAGAAAAAGAATCAGATAATCCACATTCTGAGGTTATGAGACCTTCAGCAGTCGAAAGTAATGACAGCCAAACGAAATTTTCTTTCATAAACTTGGTGCGTAATAGAGGAATTGCGGAACCGAATCAAGAAGCTAAACTTGAGGAAGCTGTGAAACAAACACTTAAGGATGAAGTTGTTAAGACGATTACTGAAAACGGTGTTGAAAAAGACAACCTAAAAAAGGAGATAGAGAAAAAAATAATTATCACCGAGGAGATTATTGAATTTAAAGAAGCTGAGACTGTTGAACCAGCTCTTGAGCCTAAATCTGAAGTTCTGGACGTTGTTCCTGATGTAAAGCCCAGAATTCAATACTGCATGGGTGATTTGAAAGAATATGATTCTGTTGTCTGTTCTGTAACTAGAAAATATTTGGATAGCGTAAATCTTTATTGTGCAAAAGGTTTCGATATTGTTAAATAGTTTTCACAATTTTTACAGGTAGTAACCGTAGTTCCGTCAGTAAATATCGAGGTGGGAGGTCTGCTAATATACCCTCTGATTCTTATAAATCGGTTGCGCACAAAATTAAAACACTACCCAAAGATATTGCAAACTTTGAAACCTTTAAAGTTCTTACGAGATCTTCTTTGAATAAACTAAGCATGCAAAACCTGAATGTTATTTTTGAAGAGATTACAAAATACGAATTCACAAGTATGGAACGGATTAACTTTTTGGCTATTACTATTATGAGAGGAATTACCAGGAATGCTTATATGGTTCAGATGTATGCAAGGTTAATAGCAAAACTCGTCGAGTACTTCTATGATAACTTACCTAATGATCTGGTGTGCTCGTTCGTCAATAATTTATCGGATCAGTGTATTCAAGGATTATTTATGGATAAAGAGTGGTTAACTAATTATGATAAGCTTAAGATGAAAGAAGTTCATACATTGAATGATCGTGATACATTAAATGAGGAATTATCAATGATGGAGGAAGTTAGGCGCAAAGTTTATATGGGATCTATACAGTTAATATGCCATTTATTGGTTTTAAAAGTGTTTGAAAAGGCCATCGCGATAAAAGCTATTGACACTTTACTTAGTGATAAAAATGAATTCTCGATCGAGACTATATGTAAGTTCTTTAGCTTGTACGGTGCTCAGATTGAGAAAGATGAAAAGAAAAAGGTTGATGATACATTTGAAGTGTTAAACGAGGCTATCTCGTCTTGCCCTATTAGATTAAAATTTTTGTTTGAGGACGTGTGTGAACTTCGCAGAGATGGTTATAAGACGGTACAAAATAGTTTCGTTGAAACACCGAAAAGACATGGTGTTGGTTCTAAACCTTACGAACGTAGTACGTATGGACCACAACGTCAAAATAGGAGTGGAAATTATTCCAGTTCCGCTGAGGTCGATCGCACTGGTTCAAGCAAGAAGCTTAATGTATTTGTTCAGGATATCAGTAAATCTGGGAATAACTTCAAAAAACCTGTTTCCTCCCGTACTGGTAGATCTGGAGTAAAGAGCGAAATCTCAGTCTCTTCTAACATGTTCAGTAGTCTGGCTCAAGATGTCGATGATCCAATCGAACCATCTGTTAATTCTAGGAAGAAATATACCATTAAGCCTTCAAGTGTGAATCAAACATTTGGTACCGTCAGCAAGCCTGAAAATAAAAAAATCAGTACGTCTGATGATGTATTTAGTGAGGGAAGCAAGCAGTCTATAAGCACGTCTCCACCCTCAGAGGATAATCAGGAACTAAGGAAAACTTTTGCACATTACGTTAATGAGTTCGTACAAACTTGGGATTCAATTGAATTGTTAACCTTTGTATCTGGGATTGATTCTAAATACAAAAAAACATTTATATATGAGGCATTTGTTGTATTCGCAGATAAATCTATTGGGCATAAATTTTTTGGTGATTTTTTGGTACATATGCTTTCGATGTCGCGAATTAACATTTCTGACATTTTAGAAGGATTTAAATCGTTTTGTAAATATGTACATAAAAGTGAGCTACTGGTAGACGTGCCTATGCTGTGGCACGATGTTGCTAAAACTATGTGTCAGTTAGTATATAGTGGGAACATATCTTTACTCGAATATTATAATATTATAAAGGAGTTTGATTTTCTTGATGTTGAATACATTTTCAAAATTTTCTTTGAGGTTATTATTGGTACCTCATCTAAACGTACCCTGTTTATTCTTTGTCATGATAATTTATTTTTACCCGTATTTAATAACCTAACAAACCTAAAGTCAAAATATCCATTCCTATCTGATAATATCACAAATATGGATTGTACAGTTTCTCTTCAGCAAATATTTCCTTTTAGTGGATCTTCTGATTCTGAGAAATTCCATCTAATTGAAAAAGAGTCTACAGCTAATATTACTGATTTATCTCATATGATTTACACGAAATGCCCTCCAGGTCCGGTTGAACGTATTAAAGAATATGCTATAAAAACTGTGCAATCATTGTTTTCTGAATTTGACATGTTTGAAATGATCAAATGTCGAGAAAATCTGGCCCTATTTTTAAACGATTTGAATGCAGTTGTGAAATCTAATGGTGGGAAACCTTCAAGTTCCTTTTTATATTTTATAAATCATTTTTACAGCTTTGATGGACGAAATAGAAAGAAACATTCATGAAAAAGAGAATAAGATGTCTATAGCTAATTAAAAAGTTAACTTTTGTCTATACGTAGGCGTAGATTTTTTTGATATTTAACTTCTTTTATTTTAATCTAAATTATATATTAATATATTTTTTAACTTTGTGCTTTTATTTTTATTTCAAATTAAAATATCATGAGACTAGCCAAAATTAAGTAAGTTCAATTTTCATGTACGCGCCTACCTGTCAATTACATTCTGGCGGTGCATTATATAAACTAAATAATGCATAAAATGAAAAATTATTAACCGTATTTAATAGAAGAGCCTTTATAAAATAGAAATTCATCCTAATCTATATTTATTTGTTGAAAATTATAGCTGCTTTATCATGGAAAGTTCGCGTGACTGTCATTACATTTTAAGTAACTTTAAAAATGTAAGTAATGACCTTGGATCAACAGACCCGGTGAAATGAAGCGATTAAACTGAATCGATTCAATGATCGTAATTGTTGCTCCACCTTTGAACGACATCTCTTATCAGCTATTAATTTCTGAAATTTATTTAACGTTCTGAACCTCACTAAGGCATATAGTTTGAATAATTAGCTTATTGGTAGTGCAAGCGCTTTCAATGAAAGTTTTGATGTGCTGATCGATTGATGGGCACACTTTAAGTTTCATTGGTTGAAACCGCACATTTCCTTATATACACAAAGGAGAACAACCAAAACATTGTATTCTCGTGTGATTATCTTTCTATTTGTTGAATTTCTTAAACTGTTTGCGTGCGACACATTGCGGCCGGAGTTTTTCGCATTACTGCGTTATTAACTTATTTGTCGATTGTTTTGTTTGAACAAAGGATATGAATAAAAAGCCTAAACGAATAGAAAGCGATATTCTCAAATTGTATGTTTATTATTTGCCTGAAATTATAGCAAAATAGACAAAACAGCGAGCACAGAGTGAAAAACACTGATAGAAAAAATGAATTCCAAGTGACTTTTCACGGACCAGAAGGGAGTTTCTAAATTTTAACAAAACATAAACTTATAAGCTATATACGAAACGGGAATATGGATAATTAATGTTACCTTGCCAGAGAATTATCCATACAAATCCCCGTCTATTGGTAGGATAATTTTTTTGATAAAACATATTTAAAGGGTTTGTCAATAAGATATATCACCCTAATGTAGATGAATCGTAAAAATCTGCTATTTACTCACTAAATATTATAGTTCAGGTTCTGTTTGTCTAAATGTTATAGGACATACATGGAGTGCTATCTACGGTGAATAAATTATCATATTTGTTTACGCTTTAAAGATCTTAATATGATATTTGATACATTCTTACCACAATTACTGAGATATCCTAATCCTAATGATCCCTTAAATCATGATGCAGCTACGGAATTATTAGAATCGCCTAATAACTTTAATAAAAAAGTTCAGGGTGGGCTGTTTTGTTGTTAGGCTTTATTCGTTTTTTAGAGTTTATTCAAAGGTATGCAACGCATGAAAGATTAAAAATTCCATTTAATTCCCAAGATAAAAAAATCGAGATGCTTAAGATTGAGAAGGATAATATAGATATAAGTAGTTTGAGCTCACAAAGCGACTATGAACAATTAGACACAAACTTGTAGTAATATTATTTTAAAAAACATACTTATGTTTATTTATTTAAACTAATTGTCTTTCGCCCTTTTCTCGCTTCCGACATTTCCGTCTTCAAGCTCCTTCTAAATATCAATAATAAAGCTAACAGCAAAAAATAAGGAGCTTTATTACTTAGGACTATTAGGGATTAATCAATTCGTTGTGTTTTGTTAAAAATAATAATAAGGAAACGAACCTTGCGTTTTAACTGTGAAGTAATATCTGCCGGAGCGACGTTTCTGTCATATATTTTCGGTTCATCCTCATCAGACTTAATCCTAGAAGACTGACATCTTGAGTCTCTGCAATCGTTAATCTGTTAGAGGTGTCTATATTTAATCGAATAGTTTATTACATTGGCATCCATATCATTGATTAATACCTGAATTTTTTCAATTTCCGACTTATCTTCAGTATTATTCAATTCAAGCAGTAAAATGTTTTTAGAGTTTTCAAAGTATGTAAGCGCTTCATCGTACTTTTTCATGAGTGAATAACAATTTCCAATTTTATAATACCTGCAAACATATAAAAGGTATCAATCACAAACATTTCTGAAATATTTCTGCTATCTGCAGTTTCGTATTTTTTAAGTATTTCAAGCGATTCTAGTAGTTCATTAACGGCTATATCATCAAGGCCTAATATTGAACATATATAGTTATACGTGACATACCATTTGTTAAATAAATCATCGATAGCCTTATCCTAGTTTGAACCAGTTTAATAAAGGCATCAGAAAGTGGCATTCTTAATTTAATTAAAAAACCCAAAAAAATAAAAGTTTCAATGGTTATATACTAAGATCAAAACACTAGTATTATTTAAGGGCCTTATTCTCATAAAAAATCATTAAGACTCTTTTTAAATAATTAATCCAAATTTATATAAAATTTTAAAGAAAATATAAAATAGTAACTTCATACAGGTTTTTTATTATGAATGACGGATTTGTCAAACCGTCATTAATCTAACAATAAATAATCCAAGATTAAGTGCTTTTAATCCAAATGTAATCATAAAGTCCTAATTTAATGTTTACAAAACTGATATTTAGATTAATATGTTGACAAAAATAGGCAATTAAAAAGATACGATCAGATCTTTATGAAAAGGATTATTCATAAATCAATTACAATTTTTTAAATTTAAATCAAGATTCAAGCATATTAGGCACAGATTTATGAATAAATATAAAGTGATTTAAAGGAATGAATAGTCTATTATACCTATCATTTTTTAAAAAAAAATAAATAAAAAAATACATTATGACCTATTTTGATTTTTGTTAATAAACATTTGCTAAATACTTCCATGATTAACTCTTAATTAAACATAAATATTTGATCAGCCCGCGAGGGTGGTGTGATTTTTAACAAAACAGCACAAACAATAGTTAACACAATTGAAAAGACATAAAAAAATTTAAAGCAATATTTAGTGGAATATGTAAAAATAAATTTAGACAGGTTGAACACATCATCCAGTATCTATGCTATCTTTTTGAACAGATTAGAGAAAAAGCTCAATTACACGTATTTAAAATTTCTATCAATAAAAAAAATGGTAAATGATATATTAAGTCTACTATTCTTAGTAATCATGACTTAAAGGGGCTATTATTAGTAAAAAATGCTAATTGTATGTAATTCTACAATCGAACAATTAGTACTTTATCGTTGTGGTATAAGTCTAAATTATACAATAAAACGTACGAATGTAATACGTTACTCGAGAAAATCATAAGAATGGTAAATTAAGTGCAATTATGTCATGATAATTCAACAAACAGCAAAATTTACTCGATCTAAATTACAGTTTATTCCCCTTGAGACTATTTATAAAAATATTTTATATGCTATCAAAAATATATGATTATTTATGATCGAAAAAATTATTTAAACATATATACTTTTCGTATAAATATCTTGCCATATCAAGATTCTCCCAAGCAAGCTGAAAATCGGATTTATATTCTGGTTCCTCCTTTGATGTTACAAAATGAAAAGCTATTTTACTTCTTCACCACCATTTTCTTGGTTACTACCTTCATCATCATTTGAATCTTCCTCAGATGAAGAGGATGAATCCTCCTTGCATTGTTCAATGTTAAATAAATCCATCCTGGAACTATGCATATTCACTTTTTTAAAGCAAATAATATCAAAATTAATTCACTATAAATCAATGAACTTTATATACAAAATCTTAAGCTTATGTTGAAGATTTGTTACGATAATAAAATTTTAAAAATAACCAAGAGATATATAAGGATTAAATAACTTGACTAAGTCTGTCTTAACACTTTTGTTTTGTAATTGTTTATGATTTTTAGATGTAATAAATATATATGTTATTAAAGCCTGATCCTTAAATAACACCCTCAAATATAAAAGTTATTAAATAAGGTGACAAGTCACGATTATGAGAGACACATTAAGTTGGACATGAAAAAGAAAAGTTAATCATTACCTTTGATTCTGTCGTTTTGAAAGTATTTTAAAATAAAACAACTTTTTTACAAAATTTAAAATATGTTTTCACCATCTAATTTCTAAGTTCTAAACAACTTTAACTGAGTCAATAACGACTCTAGGTCAGGTGATACTAAAACATAACCTAACTTCAAATGAAATCATATTATTTTATCTATTGAACTAATTGGCTCCTCCAGATTGTAAGAACTATGATTAGAACATAAAAAAGGCGAATTTTTCAAATAAATAGTGGCAATAATATCTATGACATATATCTGCGATCTAGAAAGGCTACCATATGCCTGTACAATAATTGAAACACGTTAATATATTTTTCGATCAACAATATATAGAACCTACAAAGATTAATATGTCCAAGACTTTTTGAATGTGAAAAATCCTTATATAAAAAATTTTTTGAAAAGCAAAAAAATGATTTTAACAAGATGTAAAACGTTTTACTGCTAATATAAGGGGCATTGGTTTGAAGGTTATTAACATGGGGCCTGTGTAAATGAATGTTTCCAAAGGGACATAACTAGGGTCGTTAAGAATAATCAGGGGGTCTTTGGATTAAATTTGAAAAATATCACATATTTATAATTTTACATAGATTAATTTCAAGGATATCAATTCGTCTGACTTTTTAAATTAAAATAACTTTAAAGCAGTAATATTCAAGTTTATATTCCAAAAAACTCTTTTGTCGTTTAAAAAATTCATGTCGCATATTATCAATGAATTAAACTATTTTTGAAGATCTAAAGAGACCCTGTGGTGCAAAATACTATGTTAAAATAGGACTTATAAACAGATCATTGATGTAATCAATGATTTTACGTGGTAACTAAAATAAAATAAAATATTAAAAATTATTCGTTACTACATATGACTTTTAATTGGTTAAATATTTATTCAATCCGAAAAACATAATTTTCATATTTCTGCTAATTTAAAAAAATACACCTTTCAATTCTTTAAAATACTTAATGAGTGAGACATTACAAATAAATTTAATTATCAAAGTGTGAAATTCTTAAACATACTCAGCACGTATATTACATAAAAATGTGTAATTGAAAGTTTCAACGAATTTGAACCATTATTTTTATATATTAGAATATTGATATAAAAAATTATTTATTCTATTTTTGTTTGCTCGTATATTGTTTCTGTTAATTTAAATGCTTTTTCATTTTTTTTGTTAAGGACTAACATGTAATGTAATGTAAGCGTTAAAATAAATAACATAGTTCAAAAAATTTTCTACTAAAACAAATTTATTCGGCAGGAATACCTTAAAGTATAACAATACCTATACTTATAGTCATACCAGTATACCAGTAGTAATTATTAAATCTTAACATCTAGCCATTGATTAGCATGGAAAAAATGAAACCTTTTGTTTCGAATAATGAGTTATTCCTTTCTCTTCAGTTAGTTATGATTATTCTGGCACCACGGATCATGTATTTAGTCCCTTAAAATTTCATTTAAAAATGCTGTAAATAAATATCGCACGATTTCCATCAATTTACCAGCGTAAATAAATCCGGCAATACATGCGGTTTACCTGCACTTCAATATAAACATTACTTCATATAATGGATATATATAACAGACAATTAAGTGAAGGATTTTCAAAAGTTAATTTGGCTTTTCATGTACGTAACTGGCAAAAATATTTCGATGATATGTTAGAAAAAATTATTACTAACTTTTTTTACCTTGTCAGCAGGGAGCTTGACAATATAAAAACCGAGTATAAAGCTAATCTTTTTAAAATAAAAGTTAAAATGCCTGATCTCAAACACAAATGAAGAAGTATATAGGATATATCAAACAATAAAACTTCAATTAATTGTGGTTGATCATAATATAGTGAGTAAACACCGGAATTGGCTAACTTTCATTCAAATTATAATACGTATGTTTATAAATAAAAAAATTCATAAATTTTTTCTTCAGTAGATCTTGAACAATGAATAGAGTTATAAAGAACGAAACAAATGTTCACAAACTTTTTTTAAACTGAAGCATTTGTAATTAAGAAGTGTAAGAAATGAAAAATTTCATCCAATTTATTGAACAAAGAGAAAAAATGGGTTGAAAAAGATTAACGTGGACTCAAACCATAGTACACATGTTCCTTGGCCGCTTTGTAAATAGACGGGTGCCTTTGACCGTTAAGGTCGTTTTTTAGGCAGAAAGACCCTACATAACTACACTCATAGCTATTTAAAATTGTATTTAATCCATATGGTTTAAATCAATTTTTCACACAATGAAGATAAGATATGGTGGATATTAAAGAACATAGCCTTGTATCTAGCTAATAAATCAACGTTCAAAACCAAATTAGTTGTCATATGTTTATTAATTTTGCATTTATTAAAAGAAGAAAATACTATAAATACGCCAAACAGTGAGCTAGTCGAAGATAGAAAATGATAAAACGAAGACTAATCTATGGATATTCAAATAAAATTAGATAAGTAAAAACTATATTGTTGGAATTATTGTCTTATGGTTTGTAATTTGACAAATTCATGATTAAATATACAATATAAAATATTTATTCATAAAAAAAAAGAAAAAGACAAACAATTACATGAAAATTATAATTATTTATTGAAACGATTCATACATATATTTATGAAATAAGGTAAATATGAATAATATTTGATGTTGGAAATTACTAATACAAATTTGATACATAAGAATATGTACCGATCTATGTTAATGTGAGGCAGAATCAGGATGCCGATAAAAAAATTTAAACTGTTTACTTTTTACATGATTTAAGCATCGTATTGATAGATATTCAGTGTATTAATCAGTTTCATCTAATTCAATATTCTTCGTTTATGAAAAGAAAAACAAAAATGGCAAATAGGGTCTAGAAGATTTCAATTTCAATATATCTAAAAAATGAAATTATAATAGATCGACCAGATACAATATTACAACAAATTTCCTCATATAATATCAAATAGAGTAATGTAATGAGTTAAAAATAGATGGGTGCATACTCTCGAAAATCTAATATTTCAGTTCAACTATATACATTTTAAATCCTGTTTTAATTTATGTTAGAATTTTATACAAAAATACAAACGTTACATAGGAAAAATAATCAACGTACACTGTATACGTAAAATTTTGAGTTTAAGGTTGAAGAGAGGTCATTTCTATTATTCGAAAAAATTCTTTTTAAGCCCTGAGAACAGCAATCAATTCAAAGTTTTGTATAAAGCATATAATAAAGTAAGAATAATTTAAGTACTACTATAGCATAATCAAAAAAATAAAATCAGAAGTTATTAAATAATTGAAGCATTACATAAGAAACATAAGTTACCGAAAAATTGCATCAATGTAAAATAATGCAAAATTTAATATATTTTGAATATTAAAAACTATAGTGGTGGAACACAAAAATAATGATTATTTTCAAACAAAGGCTATTTTTTATAAATTTGTATCTCGTGACTGCTAGTTTTGAAATAAAAATCATTATGTGTTGGTTGCATTCCGCCTCATATTCTTTCTTTAAAAACTTGGCAGAAAAAAA
>LDMZ01009387.1:0-13548 GCA_001455285.1 Sphaeromyxa zaharoni
TGAAAATCCTTCACTTAATTGTCTGTTATATATATCCATTATATGAAGTAATGTTTATATTGAAGTGCAGGTAAACCGCATGTATTGCCGGATTTATTTACGCTGGTAAATTGATGGAAATCGTGCGATATTTATTTACAGCATTTTTAAATGAAATTTTAAGGGACTAAATACATGATCCGTGGTGCCAGAATAATCATAACTAACTGAAGAGAAAGGAATAACTCATTATTCGAAACAAAAGGTTTCATTTTTTCCATGCTAATCAATGGCTAGATGTTAAGATTTAATAATTACTACTGGTATACTGGTATGACTATAAGTATAGGTATTGTTATACTTTAAGGTATTCCTGCCGAATAAATTTGTTTTAGTAGAAAATTTTTTGAACTATGTTATTTATTTTAACGCTTACATTACATTACATGTTAGTCCTTAACAAAAAAAATGAAAAAGCATTTAAATTAACAGAAACAATATACGAGCAAACAAAAATAGAATAAATAATTTTTTATATCAATATTCTAATATATAAAAATAATGGTTCAAATTCGTTGAAACTTTCAATTACACATTTTTATGTAATATACGTGCTGAGTATGTTTAAGAATTTCACACTTTGATAATTAAATTTATTTGTAATGTCTCACTCATTAAGTATTTTAAAGAATTGAAAGGTGTATTTTTTTAAATTAGCAGAAATATGAAAATTATGTTTTTCGGATTGAATAAATATTTAACCAATTAAAAGTCATATGTAGTAACGAATAATTTTTAATATTTTATTTTATTTTAGTTACCACGTAAAATCATTGATTACATCAATGATCTGTTTATAAGTCCTATTTTAACATAGTATTTTGCACCACAGGGTCTCTTTAGATCTTCAAAAATAGTTTAATTCATTGATAATATGCGACATGAATTTTTTAAACGACAAAAGAGTTTTTTGGAATATAAACTTGAATATTACTGCTTTAAAGTTATTTTAATTTAAAAAGTCAGACGAATTGATATCCTTGAAATTAATCTATGTAAAATTATAAATATGTGATATTTTTCAAATTTAATCCAAAGACCCCCTGATTATTCTTAACGACCCTAGTTATGTCCCTTTGGAAACATTCATTTACACAGGCCCCATGTTAATAACCTTCAAACCAATGCCCCTTATATTAGCAGTAAAACGTTTTACATCTTGTTAAAATCATTTTTTTGCTTTTCAAAAAATTTTTTATATAAGGATTTTTCACATTCAAAAAGTCTTGGACATATTAATCTTTGTAGGTTCTATATATTGTTGATCGAAAAATATATTAACGTGTTTCAATTATTGTACAGGCATATGGTAGCCTTTCTAGATCGCAGATATATGTCATAGATATTATTGCCACTATTTATTTGAAAAATTCGCCTTTTTTATGTTCTAATCATAGTTCTTACAATCTGGAGGAGCCAATTAGTTCAATAGATAAAATAATATGATTTCATTTGAAGTTAGGTTATGTTTTAGTATCACCTGACCTAGAGTCGTTATTGACTCAGTTAAAGTTGTTTAGAACTTAGAAATTAGATGGTGAAAACATATTTTAAATTTTGTAAAAAAGTTGTTTTATTTTAAAATACTTTCAAAACGACAGAATCAAAGGTAATGATTAACTTTTCTTTTTCATGTCCAACTTAATGTGTCTCTCATAATCGTGACTTGTCACCTTATTTAATAACTTTTATATTTGAGGGTGTTATTTAAGGATCAGGCTTTAATAACATATATATTTATTACATCTAAAAATCATAAACAATTACAAAACAAAAGTGTTAAGACAGACTTAGTCAAGTTATTTAATCCTTATATATCTCTTGGTTATTTTTAAAATTTTATTATCGTAACAAATCTTCAACATAAGCTTAAGATTTTGTATATAAAGTTCATTGATTTATAGTGAATTAATTTTGATATTATTTGCTTTAAAAAAGTGAATATGCATAGTTCCAGGATGGATTTATTTAACATTGAACAATGCAAGGAGGATTCATCCTCTTCATCTGAGGAAGATTCAAATGATGATGAAGGTAGTAACCAAGAAAATGGTGGTGAAGAAGTAAAATAGCTTTTCATTTTGTAACATCAAAGGAGGAACCAGAATATAAATCCGATTTTCAGCTTGCTTGGGAGAATCTTGATATGGCAAGATATTTATACGAAAAGTATATATGTTTAAATAATTTTTTCGATCATAAATAATCATATATTTTTGATAGCATATAAAATATTTTTATAAATAGTCTCAAGGGGAATAAACTGTAATTTAGATCGAGTAAATTTTGCTGTTTGTTGAATTATCATGACATAATTGCACTTAATTTACCATTCTTATGATTTTCTCGAGTAACGTATTACATTCGTACGTTTTATTGTATAATTTAGACTTATACCACAACGATAAAGTACTAATTGTTCGATTGTAGAATTACATACAATTAGCATTTTTTACTAATAATAGCCCCTTTAAGTCATGATTACTAAGAATAGTAGACTTAATATATCATTTACCATTTTTTTTATTGATAGAAATTTTAAATACGTGTAATTGAGCTTTTTCTCTAATCTGTTCAAAAAGATAGCATAGATACTGGATGATGTGTTCAACCTGTCTAAATTTATTTTTACATATTCCACTAAATATTGCTTTAAATTTTTTTATGTCTTTTCAATTGTGTTAACTATTGTTTGTGCTGTTTTGTTAAAAATCACACCACCCTCGCGGGCTGATCAAATATTTATGTTTAATTAAGAGTTAATCATGGAAGTATTTAGCAAATGTTTATTAACAAAAATCAAAATAGGTCATAATGTATTTTTTTATTTATTTTTTTTTAAAAAATGATAGGTATAATAGACTATTCATTCCTTTAAATCACTTTATATTTATTCATAAATCTGTGCCTAATATGCTTGAATCTTGATTTAAATTTAAAAAATTGTAATTGATTTATGAATAATCCTTTTCATAAAGATCTGATCGTATCTTTTTAATTGCCTATTTTTGTCAACATATTAATCTAAATATCAGTTTTGTAAACATTAAATTAGGACTTTATGATTACATTTGGATTAAAAGCACTTAATCTTGGATTATTTATTGTTAGATTAATGACGGTTTGACAAATCCGTCATTCATAATAAAAAACCTGTATGAAGTTACTATTTTATATTTTCTTTAAAATTTTATATAAATTTGGATTAATTATTTAAAAAGAGTCTTAATGATTTTTTATGAGAATAAGGCCCTTAAATAATACTAGTGTTTTGATCTTAGTATATAACCATTGAAACTTTTATTTTTTTGGGTTTTTTAATTAAATTAAGAATGCCACTTTCTGATGCCTTTATTAAACTGGTTCAAACTAGGATAAGGCTATCGATGATTTATTTAACAAATGGTATGTCACGTATAACTATATATGTTCAATATTAGGCCTTGATGATATAGCCGTTAATGAACTACTAGAATCGCTTGAAATACTTAAAAAATACGAAACTGCAGATAGCAGAAATATTTCAGAAATGTTTGTGATTGATACCTTTTATATGTTTGCAGGTATTATAAAATTGGAAATTGTTATTCACTCATGAAAAAGTACGATGAAGCGCTTACATACTTTGAAAACTCTAAAAACATTTTACTGCTTGAATTGAATAATACTGAAGATAAGTCGGAAATTGAAAAAATTCAGGTATTAATCAATGATATGGATGCCAATGTAATAAACTATTCGATTAAATATAGACACCTCTAACAGATTAACGATTGCAGAGACTCAAGATGTCAGTCTTCTAGGATTAAGTCTGATGAGGATGAACCGAAAATATATGACAGAAACGTCGCTCCGGCAGATATTACTTCACAGTTAAAACGCAAGGTTCGTTTCCTTATTATTATTTTTAACAAAACACAACGAATTGATTAATCCCTAATAGTCCTAAGTAATAAAGCTCCTTATTTTTTGCTGTTAGCTTTATTATTGATATTTAGAAGGAGCTTGAAGACGGAAATGTCGGAAGCGAGAAAAGGGCGAAAGACAATTAGTTTAAATAAATAAACATAAGTATGTTTTTTAAAATAATATTACTACAAGTTTGTGTCTAATTGTTCATAGTCGCTTTGTGAGCTCAAACTACTTATATCTATATTATCCTTCTCAATCTTAAGCATCTCGATTTTTTTATCTTGGGAATTAAATGGAATTTTTAATCTTTCATGCGTTGCATACCTTTGAATAAACTCTAAAAAACGAATAAAGCCTAACAACAAAACAGCCCACCCTGAACTTTTTTATTAAAGTTATTAGGCGATTCTAATAATTCCGTAGCTGCATCATGATTTAAGGGATCATTAGGATTAGGATATCTCAGTAATTGTGGTAAGAATGTATCAAATATCATATTAAGATCTTTAAAGCGTAAACAAATATGATAATTTATTCACCGTAGATAGCACTCCATGTATGTCCTATAACATTTAGACAAACAGAACCTGAACTATAATATTTAGTGAGTAAATAGCAGATTTT
Organism: Sphaeromyxa zaharoni; assembly: GCA_001455285.1. Lineage (NCBI taxonomy): Eukaryota > Metazoa > Cnidaria > Myxozoa > Bivalvulida > Sphaeromyxidae > Sphaeromyxa > Sphaeromyxa zaharoni. The sequence continues at coordinate 4,576 of LDMZ01009387.1, forward strand.
TACGATTCATCTACATTAGGGTGATATATCTTATTGACAAACCCTTTAAATATGTTTTATCAAAAAAATTATCCTACCAATAGACGGGGATTTGTATGGATAATTCTCTGGCAAGGTAACATTAATTATCCATATTCCCGTTTCGTATATAGCTTATAAGTTTATGTTTTGTTAAAATTTAGAAACTCCCTTCTGGTCCGTGAAAAGTCACTTGGAATTCATTTTTTCTATCAGTGTTTTTCACTCTGTGCTCGCTGTTTTGTCTATTTTGCTATAATTTCAGGCAAATAATAAACATACAATTTGAGAATATCGCTTTCTATTCGTTTAGGCTTTTTATTCATATCCTTTGTTCAAACAAAACAATCGACAAATAAGTTAATAACGCAGTAATGCGAAAAACTCCGGCCGCAATGTGTCGCACGCAAACAGTTTAAGAAATTCAACAAATAGAAAGATAATCACACGAGAATACAATGTTTTGGTTGTTCTCCTTTGTGTATATAAGGAAATGTGCGGTTTCAACCAATGAAACTTAAAGTGTGCCCATCAATCGATCAGCACATCAAAACTTTCATTGAAAGCGCTTGCACTACCAATAAGCTAATTATTCAAACTATATGCCTTAGTGAGGTTCAGAACGTTAAATAAATTTCAGAAATTAATAGCTGATAAGAGATGTCGTTCAAAGGTGGAGCAACAATTACGATCATTGAATCGATTCAGTTTAATCGCTTCATTTCACCGGGTCTGTTGATCCAAGGTCATTACTTACATTTTTAAAGTTACTTAAAATGTAATGACAGTCACGCGAACTTTCCATGATAAAGCAGCTATAATTTTCAACAAATAAATATAGATTAGGATGAATTTCTATTTTATAAAGGCTCTTCTATTAAATACGGTTAATAATTTTTCATTTTATGCATTATTTAGTTTATATAATGCACCGCCAGAATGTAATTGACAGGTAGGCGCGTACATGAAAATTGAACTTACTTAATTTTGGCTAGTCTCATGATATTTTAATTTGAAATAAAAATAAAAGCACAAAGTTAAAAAATATATTAATATATAATTTAGATTAAAATAAAAGAAGTTAAATATCAAAAAAATCTACGCCTACGTATAGACAAAAGTTAACTTTTTAATTAGCTATAGACATCTTATTCTCTTTTTCATGAATGTTTCTTTCTATTTCGTCCATCAAAGCTGTAAAAATGATTTATAAAATATAAAAAGGAACTTGAAGGTTTCCCACCATTAGATTTCACAACTGCATTCAAATCGTTTAAAAATAGGGCCAGATTTTCTCGACATTTGATCATTTCAAACATGTCAAATTCAGAAAACAATGATTGCACAGTTTTTATAGCATATTCTTTAATACGTTCAACCGGACCTGGAGGGCATTTCGTGTAAATCATATGAGATAAATCAGTAATATTAGCTGTAGACTCTTTTTCAATTAGATGGAATTTCTCAGAATCAGAAGATCCACTAAAAGGAAATATTTGCTGAAGAGAAACTGTACAATCCATATTTGTGATATTATCAGATAGGAATGGATATTTTGACTTTAGGTTTGTTAGGTTATTAAATACGGGTAAAAATAAATTATCATGACAAAGAATAAACAGGGTACGTTTAGATGAGGTACCAATAATAACCTCAAAGAAAATTTTGAAAATGTATTCAACATCAAGAAAATCAAACTCCTTTATAATATTATAATATTCGAGTAAAGATATGTTCCCACTATATACTAACTGACACATAGTTTTAGCAACATCGTGCCACAGCATAGGCACGTCTACCAGTAGCTCACTTTTATGTACATATTTACAAAACGATTTAAATCCTTCTAAAATGTCAGAAATGTTAATTCGCGACATCGAAAGCATATGTACCAAAAAATCACCAAAAAATTTATGCCCAATAGATTTATCTGCGAATACAACAAATGCCTCATATATAAATGTTTTTTTGTATTTAGAATCAATCCCAGATACAAAGGTTAACAATTCAATTGAATCCCAAGTTTGTACGAACTCATTAACGTAATGTGCAAAAGTTTTCCTTAGTTCCTGATTATCCTCTGAGGGTGGAGACGTGCTTATAGACTGCTTGCTTCCCTCACTAAATACATCATCAGACGTACTGATTTTTTTATTTTCAGGCTTGCTGACGGTACCAAATGTTTGATTCACACTTGAAGGCTTAATGGTATATTTCTTCCTAGAATTAACAGATGGTTCGATTGGATCATCGACATCTTGAGCCAGACTACTGAACATGTTAGAAGAGACTGAGATTTCGCTCTTTACTCCAGATCTACCAGTACGGGAGGAAACAGGTTTTTTGAAGTTATTCCCAGATTTACTGATATCCTGAACAAATACATTAAGCTTCTTGCTTGAACCAGTGCGATCGACCTCAGCGGAACTGGAATAATTTCCACTCCTATTTTGACGTTGTGGTCCATACGTACTACGTTCGTAAGGTTTAGAACCAACACCATGTCTTTTCGGTGTTTCAACGAAACTATTTTGTACCGTCTTATAACCATCTCTGCGAAGTTCACACACGTCCTCAAACAAAAATTTTAATCTAATAGGGCAAGACGAGATAGCCTCGTTTAACACTTCAAATGTATCATCAACCTTTTTCTTTTCATCTTTCTCAATCTGAGCACCGTACAAGCTAAAGAACTTACATATAGTCTCGATCGAGAATTCATTTTTATCACTAAGTAAAGTGTCAATAGCTTTTATCGCGATGGCCTTTTCAAACACTTTTAAAACCAATAAATGGCATATTAACTGTATAGATCCCATATAAACTTTGCGCCTAACTTCCTCCATCATTGATAATTCCTCATTTAATGTATCACGATCATTCAATGTATGAACTTCTTTCATCTTAAGCTTATCATAATTAGTTAACCACTCTTTATCCATAAATAATCCTTGAATACACTGATCCGATAAATTATTGACGAACGAGCACACCAGATCATTAGGTAAGTTATCATAGAAGTACTCGACGAGTTTTGCTATTAACCTTGCATACATCTGAACCATATAAGCATTCCTGGTAATTCCTCTCATAATAGTAATAGCCAAAAAGTTAATCCGTTCCATACTTGTGAATTCGTATTTTGTAATCTCTTCAAAAATAACATTCAGGTTTTGCATGCTTAGTTTATTCAAAGAAGATCTCGTAAGAACTTTAAAGGTTTCAAAGTTTGCAATATCTTTGGGTAGTGTTTTAATTTTGTGCGCAACCGATTTATAAGAATCAGAGGGTATATTAGCAGACCTCCCACCTCGATATTTACTGACGGAACTACGGTTACTACCTGTAAAAATTGTGAAAACTATTTAACAATATCGAAACCTTTTGCACAATAAAGATTTACGCTATCCAAATATTTTCTAGTTACAGAACAGACAACAGAATCATATTCTTTCAAATCACCCATGCAGTATTGAATTCTGGGCTTTACATCAGGAACAACGTCCAGAACTTCAGATTTAGGCTCAAGAGCTGGTTCAACAGTCTCAGCTTCTTTAAATTCAATAATCTCCTCGGTGATAATTATTTTTTTCTCTATCTCCTTTTTTAGGTTGTCTTTTTCAACACCGTTTTCAGTAATCGTCTTAACAACTTCATCCTTAAGTGTTTGTTTCACAGCTTCCTCAAGTTTAGCTTCTTGATTCGGTTCCGCAATTCCTCTATTACGCACCAAGTTTATGAAAGAAAATTTCGTTTGGCTGTCATTACTTTCGACTGCTGAAGGTCTCATAACCTCAGAATGTGGATTATCTGATTCTTTTTCTTTATCGCTTCTTAGGGAAGAAGTCATACTTAATAGTTGATTTTTTCCTTGAATTCGAATATTCGGATTAGCATCTCTAACTAAAGGTCTTGGGTGAACCATTGAGTTGGGTGGATACATAGATGCATACCCGTATCCTGCGTTCGCCACTTGGGCCTGAAGACGAGGAAGGCTTGCATAGTATCCATTATTACCAAAAGGAAAGAAAACAGGTTCAGGGAGGGTATAGCCAGAAGTGTTCATTTGGCCAGCGTGATAAGGAATATAACCCTGTTGCTATATAAAAAATTGGGGAAAAAAGATAAAATAAAATTATAGCTTACGTAATGTGGAATTTCTGAGTAGCGACGAGGAGCGTTATTGGGATTAGGATATCTACCATCCATACCTGTAATAACTTTATTCTAATACTGAAAAATCAATTAGCTCCATAAAACAAAAAAAATACCGTAAAATATGAAGGAAAAATTATGCAAGAATCGCCCAAACAAAATTGTGGACGTCCTATTAAAAGAGGACTGGGCACTATTGACAAAGCGTGCAGTGAAAAACGTCAGCAATTAAGCGCGTCGAATGTAATCGTTATTCAGTTTTTTTTAGCTTGTGCACACGTGGAAGACATTAAAAATAATTATGGGGTTAAAACTAATATATACACCGATAATCTAGATTTAAACACTAATTATGTTCAAAAGTCAATATGCTTCAGAGTGTACAGTTTCCTTCGTGATTTGAGCTTTTTCTTGCATTTCGATACGCACACTAGGTTTTTAACAGTTCTTTCGCAGTGGAGCAGTCCCTCAATAAACTTTTTTATCCTTCCAATTTGGAATAAAAGAGATTTCACCAAACCAACATCAGCAGATGGAATAAGTAATAGTGACTGATAACCAGTAGTGATTAAAAAGCTAGTCCAATTAATTATACTTCCGATAGTTATCTTGTTGTTCCTAATTACATGGTCGCATGTAGTGCCAACATTCGACTCCAACCCATCAATTCTATAGATAAAACAGTCGTTTTTCAAAATTTTTACAAAAAACTGAATTAAAAAAATGATAATATCACTGTCGGGAATGAAATCGTCATCTCTTGGTAATTCAGGCAAAATCACTAGTGACTCCTTAATCTCTCTGTTAACAACCAATGTCATCAATTTAATCAATCTATTATCCGGATGGATGGTATCCAATGAATCTACCTCATCTTTTTTCGATGACTTGATTATATAATTAATTATCTTAAATATCATAAAATTAGATAAATGATTGCTCTTTCGGAGAATCAATAAAAGTAATTCATCCAGGTCACGTGCATCCATTGTTTCTTCCACGTAAATCTTGCAAAGATTATTAATCAAACTTCTTTCGACATCAGGAGGAAGTCCAATCAAACAAATTATTTTCATGACTTCGATCGAAGTTTTGCAGTCTGAATCTCCTCCATTTAATTTAATTATAAGCTGGTTGATTGCATTTCCAAAAAAGGTATTTATCATCTTAGCACTGTGATCGGGAGCATTCCTATAAATGCAACAATAATAGCACATTTCATCCAGGGGACCAAGAAAATCGGACACAGTATCCTTCACAGATTTAATCACAAAATTTTTACTATATTTTGACTTTCCATCACAAGACTCAAGCTGACAGAATTCATCATATATATTTGATTTGTGTTCCATTGAAGCATCAACGGCGATACAGGATGAGATACTCATTCCTGCATGTTAAAACGTTAAACCGAGAAATGACGAACTTAAAAATTTCCGGAAGGATCATGAAGTTGCAGTTTGTTTAATCCCTTATTAATATTTATTTTTTCGCAACCGTTTTGTTATTTTACCACTTTTGATCGTACCAGGTATTTCGATTTAATATCATTCTTAAGTCGTCTTTAGCCTATGCTTGCCTACTATAATACCTTGTTACTCCGAATCACGTTTATATATAAATCAAATCAGGTATGGATATGTGGACCGCGTAGAAGAGTACTCAAGATGGCTGGATTCGTGAACGAACAGTTACCTAAATATGAAATATCAGATATTGCACTGCCATCTGAGTGATATTATTAAAGCATATATTAGGTGAAAAAATCCGAGGCCTGCCTATCAGCAATAAATTATATTGTTTTCTAGAATTAGGAAAACAATTTTATATGGTAATAAATGCACCATCACAATGCATGTTTTTGTTTGGTTGCTTGGGGGTAAAGATATGAAAATCAAATTTTTAGTGATTAAATAGTAATACTCTTTGACCATCATTAATCTGATTTCGTCCTTGATTTGTTTTGAGATGGATAGGGATCATTCCAAACTATTTTAAAATTTTTGGTGCATCCATACTTTTGTTATGATAATTTTTTATATTTTATATAAAAATAAATTATATTGTTTTATAAGGTTTACGTACGAAGGAATTAAAATTGCGAGCTTAATTTTTCAAAGTATGAATTGCTCGTGTCATAATCAGGTCACAAAAGGTAGGCTGTTCCACCTGTTACACAAACATCCCCCTCTATAAAAAATCAAACAATATTTATCCATAAAAAATTACTTTTTTTGCCTTTTACAGTTTATGAATATTCACCCGTTGCCACGACATATATCCACCTGTTTGGCGCGTTTGTGACTAAATGATCCATTTTCACTGGCCCTGAATTTAGCAAATGTAATTTTAATCGAACTTATCCACGGCAGATTAACTACCAAAACATTTAAAAAAAATTTTAAATAAAAAACTCTATAACATATGGAAATGATGATTTTATAATTTTGAAAGACGAGGTTGTAGTGCGAGCATTGACTCCTTTGTGTTTGAATAACTGCACTGTAAATCAATGCAAGTTTTTTTCTTTTTTTAATTTGAGGGTGTAGTTGATAATTTTAATATTCAGATTTTGTTACAGATATGCTATGCATAATTCAAACACACGTATCTTTCGTGGTGGAAACTCCAAAGGGAGATTCAAGGACCTACAGCAAGAAGGTTCTTTCTGGAATACAGATGCTTGTTTTCAATACATTGTACGGGGGTGAAATAATTCGGCATATTACAACCTTAAAATTTCATCACAGGTATAAAATATTCTATGACGAGCATTATGTAGAATTGTTTCTTTATTATTAATTTCTCCCTCTTTAAGGCATTATGGAAATATTTTTTTAAAAATCACATCACTTATTTGGGGTGATTGATCGATTAATCAAAATCTAAATTTGATTAAAGGGATGAGAGAAATTTAAAATCTAGTAACTGAAAAGGATTTGAAGTGTTATATCGTACAAAGATTTTGAAAAGATATAGTTGAAATTACTTAAAAATGTAGCCATAATGACTAACTGCCGTATTTCCGAAAATTTGTCATTAATTCGAAAATCGTCCTAATTTAAAATTGACTTTCATTTCTTTTATTATTAAAAAAGTAATATATAATATTTTTATCAAATAATTTATACGTAAAAAGATTCATTTGCTTAACATGCGATAATGGGATTGATTTCAAAATACTCCGACTTTGATTAAAAATACAGCGCTACATGTTATAAATTGCCAGATCCACAATTTTCATATTATTTTATCTAAACTTTAACATTTAATGTCTCAAGGCCTAAGCTGATATTTTTTGAATAATTTAATATATCGTGTATCGTGGTGGATATGATCCAAAAAATAGCCAAAATAAATAAAATTACCGAAGCATTTACCATTTTTTCGGATTCTTTACATATTTTTTTAGACCACTGGGGTACCGTTTAGCGTATCGGGAACCGAGAAGGAGTCACAAGTGAACAGGAATTTTGACATTGGATTCACTTGTTTGGTTAATTTCGTGTCGTGTTCTACTCCGGTTTTAGCAGAACGCAAATCAAAGTTGGGTGTAAGACTATTATATTAAACAACAATAACCTAAAATCAACTTCTCCGCCACAATACGGTTTAATTATTTAAATAGTAAATTTTGGCTCACTTGCATCACAACTACATAAAAAAATTTTCACAAAAAATCTTCTATAATATTATTCTGTTTTTAAACTTTAGTCATTTAAAATAATGAAGCCTCTAATATTTAATAAAATCGTGACAGAATTACTATACATAAATACTAATCAAGGTTTAATGTTTATTTATATATAATCTGTTCATTCTCAGCTACTTTATACATTAATTTTCCCCTTTTCATCCTTGTAACAGTTTTAAATAAAGAGTGGATAGTAGTTCGTTTCTTTGAACATATTAAAAATTAAAATTAACGGAAATAAATTTCCTATATCTGCATAGAATGAACAAATGTCTCAATTCACTCATTTAGCTTAAAATAATTAAAATCGATACAAGTTTTTTTTCTTTATCGCGAATACATAAATTATATATAATATCCAGCTCATTCTGACTAAAAACACATGTGTTTGAATGAATAATTTATTGTGGCTCTCACTTAAAGATAGTACATGTAAACACAAAAGTCTTAAATTAACACATTTTTCGTTTAGAAACTTAAGAACAGTAATTTGGTCTATTTAAATCAAATAAAAATTTTGATTGGTTTGAATAAACATTAAAGTACTGTCCCTGAAGTTAAAGAATTCACTGAAGTGCAAAAAAACAATTTATTCTTACAATTTAAACCCCTCTCTTTTCCCTACAAATTTAATTAGACGGATATTTAAGCTAAAAAACAGAATTTATATGGTAGCAGATTTATACCCTAAAAGGTTTTAAAATATTTCAGTATTTTTAACCTTTTAGTAATCCGCCAGCTTATCAAATCTATCTTTAAGCCGATCGGCATCTCTTCATTATTAATACATTACAATTAACGTTATTTAACAATTTCTCCATTCTTCTTGCAATATTTTTTTTCTATAAGCTGTTTTCTGTATCATTTTTAATTTAAACAAACTTCTTTTCTTTCAAATTTTCGTCATAGTAGGCTCTGTCCACTACTATCTTGAGTTGAATTGCTGGAACACTAACCTTTAGGCTATATATTGCATTTTCCATACATCTTTATAGTACCTCGAGACATTTCGAGGACTATCGGAATCTCCGAAGATATTTAAGGTCGCATTATACGGAGTGCGGCAGAGGGATTTTGGAACGTGCTATGCATCGAGTAGATTATTA
>LDMZ01009398.1:0-14614 GCA_001455285.1 Sphaeromyxa zaharoni
CCGGTAGGGTACCTCAATAATAAATAAAATAAATGTTCAACAGATGCTATAAAAACTATATGTTATTAATTATGTGAGAATAGAGAGAAGTTATATTTTTCTTGCTAGAAAATTAAAACTCGTATCATTTTTTACCAATTCTGTAAATGAAGATGTTTACAAAAACATTTTAAATAATAATGATGAATTTCTGAACTAGAATAATATTTTAAGAAGCACTTCTGATAAATCAGTGTGATCTAATTTTATGGGGAGAGTTTTCGAACAAACTGATCCTCATCATTATATGGAACGAACGAGAGTAAACATAATCGAAATTCCCTGGAAGTATATAATGTGTAAACTAGTTACTTCAGATTGATTTTAATGCTTTTAGTTAACCGCGAGATACTTTTCGTCTCTGGTGTAACAGACAGAGATGTAAGACCGCCGATACACTTTCGATCCAGAGAGGTAAAAGAATAAGATAAACTTAGGAAGAAATAAAGCTTTACTACTAATTTGGTGGCGAAATTTAAATCAATAAATTAAGAATATTTTAATTCAAGAATGCGTTATTTGACAAAATATTTTTATCACGTTCTAAATATATTAACCTACGATCGTCAAATCTATTTGATCTCTAACATACGTAAAATATGAGATGACATAATTCGATTATCCATATACTCTTATAATCGCTAATAACCCAACTATTAAGCTTGATTTCTTGCTTTCATCGAAGTCAATGGTTAATTAATTGTTGATAAATTTAAGATTGTTAAAGATTTAGTAACACTTTTTCATCCTTTCTGGGAATAGGGGAGTTCCATTGAAAGAATTCAATTGTCAAAACATAGACATTCCGAGTTCGAATTTAAATGTTACGTACTATCTTAATATATATAAATATATTAAAAACATTATATGATTTGGTATTCAAAATAAATTTTCCAATCTTTTTTGTCATATCAATGTTAATAACAATATTGTTCATGTATATTTCCTTTAAAAACAAAAATATTTCTTTGAAAGTATGATTATGGAATTGGTACGACTAATGCCAGAACGAATCACTCTGATAATTTTTTAAATGATAATTATAAATGTGATGTTCATCCCGTTTTTGATATGATTTTTTTAACTTAAATGAGAAGTTTTTCACGAATCTGAAATAAAAAATTATGAACAACCGGCGAGAGGGTTAGAAATAATTTTCTGTTTATCAGCATAGTTAGTCCCGTTTTAATGGCCACATAATATTTCAAGATTTATACAACTTCTTTGTAAAAATATCGAATTTTATCTTACGAATACGTACAGGTCTATCAAATGGCCTCATCTAGTCCGATATCCAAGAATGAAAGATTTAATCAATTTTTTATTTTGAAAAAAAAAATAAAAATATTATTATTCATGTTCTTTTTTGGCGATGCCATTTTATTTGAACAAAAAGGGAAATAATGAAGAGTGCTGCCATTTGCTACTTTTTATCAAACCCAATTTAATTGTTCCAACAAAACTAGATTTGAAGAGAAATATCTAAAACCGTACAAATAAAAAAAGGTACAATTATCCCAAATATTAATTTTTTTCGTAAAAATATTCATAAATTGTAGTTACTTCTACTTCAATTCATCATTCAGCTTAAAGGACTACCCCGTTTATAGAGCCCGTGTATGCAGCACAAAGCTTAAAAAATATTCATTTATGTAAAATATGATTCAATGTATCTTAAAAATAATATGTTGATTGAAAGTTATTTGTTTAAACTTTAAGACATTTCTGTCAAAATAAAAAATTTTCCTTTCAATTTAAAAAAAATTATATCATAATTGGTCATAGAAAATTATTAGATATAAATTAGAGCTTCTAGTCTAGTACTATATAAAATATTTAAACATTTTGATGATGTTACTAATATCCTTTATCCGTTTTTAATTTCCTTACATCATTTTTATATATCATCAATAAGTTCTGAAAAATCAAGCATAAGTTATAAAATTATTTAAATGAATGATCAAACTTTTACCTTAAACACGGTAGTAAGAAAAATATATTAAAATAACGTTTTGTTATATATTTGTAACATTGTATGTCCATAAAGCACAATTAGTGGAATGTTTGTTACAATTTTTTAACGTACAAATAAAAAAAGGAAACCTGATCATATTACGTGTGAACCCATGTTCTGAGAAGTTTACTCTTCACTTGATGAAAATATAAATCCAGAACTTAACATAATATATATTTTCAAGATTGAATAATTACTTTTCAATCATTAGATATGCTCCTATCTTATCCGTAGTATTTTTATAAGGCCAAGAAAACATCGGAAGTTTTTTTGTTTCGAAATTAGGTTATATTGATATAAACGAAGATAATCCTTTTAAGGTACCTAGAAAACGGATTCTTTATATAATAGATAAGTTAATTTGATAAAAATAGCTCCATAATAATTTTTAAAACATAAGACGTTTCAGTTCGTATTATTGAATTTTACTTTTGGTTTAATATTTTTGGATAAAAAAACATCAAAATGAAACAAAAAAATTTAAGAATATTTTTTATTTATACACTAAATTCCGTACTTTTCATTAGACAAAATTATAAATTTTTTGTATTAGAGAAATTATTAATTTTCGGCAATAGATCTTACAGCCAAAAATGTAAATTATTCCTAAATTGGTGGACAAAAAATCTCTAAATCTGGGATAAAGACTATATTCAAATATTATCATTAAGTAATAAAAATAGCTTCTTTCAAAAATATGCAACATACCGTATACTGCTAAAGAGCGTTCTGAAAGTGATTAAAATAATCTTTCAGCTATGCTTAGTATTAGATAGTACGATTTCACTTCTCAAGCAGAGAGCACGGGTATTTTTCTCTCATTAATGAATCAAGAAAATGATTCTGTAATTCAGAGTATTATATTTTCATACATCGTTATTTTGTTTTTTCAGTTCTTTGCAATAAACTTATTATCATTTAACGAGAATGATTTTTTTGTAGTGAATAATTATTTAATTCCTGAAAAACAGTATAACCAATCCACCCATCATGAAATTAATTTTATCTCAAATACAATTCGTACTCCCGTAAATAATGTGTATATCACTGCATATTTTACTAATAAATAATACTAGAAGTTTTTTGTATGAGCTGGCAATATTATACCATTAATTCAATCAAAAAGTAATTTTTTAATTAAATAAGGTTGATGATCCTTTACCAAATATATAAAACCTATTAATGGAATAACATAGATCTGGCAAAAGAATATAAATAAATAACACTCCCTATAAATATACATTTCTTATATGAATACATATTTACACTAGAATATCACTAAGAAACTAATTACAAAAATATTTTTAAATCGGCAGTACAGTTTATTTTATGTTTCTTAAATCATGATATAATTACCTTTTTTCAATGATGCAACACATTTCAAGGTACTGTTTACACATATCTATGCAAAACTGCTAGGCATAACATAATTATTCAAACTGCAACTAAGATAGTATTTTTCATTAAAAATAACAAATATATTATAAAAGATTGTATTTAAAAATAATAAAATGTCTTTGAAGGCTGTCAACACTTTGCTTTAAAAGGCTTCATAAAATCATTTATGATAAACATAAATAGTATCAATTTTGTAAATCTTCATAAAAGTTCATCAATTTGGAACCACGGGTGTTCCTAAAATAATTATTTAACAAAGTCGTTTGAAACGATGATATCCGCCATAACAAAACGCTCAAAGGGCTCTTTACAGAGGAGTCTTTCAAGAATATCACCAAGATTTTTATGCTTCTTTTGGCTAAAAACATGAAAACATCTTTTTTAAAATAAACATTTCTGTTAACTCGACTCTAAGTATAATTAGTAAAATAAAAATTAGAATTGTACTTTTGCAATGTCACGCTTTCGAAAATCTCAAACAAATTCTTGCCATTCCAGGGAATCTATAAAACATATATACGGAATTTAATGGAATAAAACATTTCCAAAAATAAAGCAATATAAAGTGACTCCCAAGGAGAAGAAATCAGCCAAAATACATTCAAAGAGACTCGGATTAATTTCTAAAAGCACTTATATATATAGATATTCATATCTACCTGGCCTTATTAACAATTCTGGAGAGCAGAATGCAAGGGAACCAATAACATTGCATTGAGTGGTAAAATCCTCACTATAAAATCTTACCATGCCAAAATCGGCCAACTAAAAATATTCAGTATAAATCTATATCTTAATAAACTTTTGCCTGTCCGTCAAGACCCAGCAATATGTTATCGGGCTTAAGATCAGCATGGGGGATTGCCTTTGAATGTACTGTTTAATGTTAGATAAAAATAGATAATAAGAAATATTATTCATCATTAAAAAACTAGATTTTAAAATATTAAAAACAAACTGTATATAATGTAAAAATGATTAAAAAATGCAAACCAAATGCTCAGACGCTATATCTCATACAAGGAATAAAAAGTTTAAAAAAATTCATTAAAATAAAGTAAAATTAATTAAATAATAATAAAATGCCGGATTAAAACCTTCTAATGGCCTTAAGATTGTACTCTAAAAAGTCCACATTTCAGTAAAATTTTATTATCCAAACTTAAAATGGTAGTTTTAAAACAAGTTTTTTTCATATTCAAAATGTTCAAACTTCAAGGCAAAAAAATTAATTATTTACTGAAATATACCAAATATATACGATTGGAAAAATGGAGCTAAGCATCGTACACAGATAATTTTGCTTTGGTATGCAAACACCCTAAGGACTACTATCAATTAGGTTGCATATAACAAGAGCCAAATCATGCTTAAACTTAACATTATTTTAAATTAAATCAAAATTCGTGCTTCAAAATAAAAAATGATCGAAAAAGACTTAAATTTTGTAAAAATACCGAAAAAACCGTGTGGAAAAAGAACTATAAATGAAATTAATAATCCTAATACTGTGCCAGAAAATATCATTTATATTTAAACACCTTAATTATTATTACCAGATTCGAGTACTTTCAACGTATTATGTTTGATGGTTTCGACAAAAAATAAACGTGTAGAAAAATGCAAAAAGGAAATATATACTTCCTTTACAATTTGTTACATAATCCTATTTAAAGTAAACGGTGATACCCTCAAGTGTGCACAAACTTTTTAGTCCAAAAATAGCATTTCTCAATTTTCATTGATATCGAGTTTAATAAATTATAATTTGTATCACTAATAGAAAGTCAAGTGACTATTTATTACATAAGTATCATATAAATACCTCGAAATGCTAGTATATATTCAATCCAATCCAACAAAATCTTCAATTAAAACTTTAGCATGTTTCAAGTGTATGAAAATAAGTAGAGACAGGAATAATATGCAATATATTAATAACATATACAGAAAAACTGTGACCAAATTATTTTTTGTTTTTATCTCCATATGTATTCGATTGAGATGATTATTTCAAAATGGCGAAAAGGACTTATATTTGTTGACATTGAAGCTTGAATGAGCAATATTTCAATAATTGGGAAACCGTTAAAGATAAATCGATCACTACAATTTGTAGCTCATAATATCGAAGTAATAAAAACATGAAATAAAAGATATTAACTCACAGTATCCGAGTCCTTTAACAATTTGCCTGAAATAAAATTGAGCAAGCTTTGGATGGAAGGGTTTGTCAGTAGGAATGTTCATGATGGATCTTCAGATAGATTAGAAAATAATATCTAGTAGTACCCATAAGCTAGTTCGTATACCAGGTATACTCTCCGATCAGTTACTTTATCAAATACCTTACGGTAGTTAATACTCTCCAAATGAAAAATACTTTGTAAAGACGGATTACGTTAGGATGAGACAACTTTGTACAGTCCTTTATTGAAAGATCAAATCCGTTAGCATTAAGTCTTGCTAGCAAAAATCATCTAATTATCAAATTCCCGCTTACACATGAATCTCTTTTTTCTATTAATAAATCCCTTATCAACTATCTTTAGCGCAAAAAATTGATCCTTCTTAGACTTGTATTGCACTTTATACACATTCCCGTATGTTCCCTACATTAAGTTAGGAAATAACACGGCATATCTCACTCTTCCAATAAATTTTTTTATGCTGAACTTTCGGAGAATGACGTTTTCAAGCTAAAGAGTATATCTTTAATTGATCATATAACGTTACATAATCGTTATCACACTGTGGCCTTTTAGAGTGAGGAACGTCAAAAAAATCTTCCTTCTTAGAAACACCATTGATAGACTTGTTGCCTAATAGCAACATCAAAGCTAAGATAAATCCTTACCTAGGGCTTTTTTTCTTAGCCCTAAAGAGAAAGGAAGTCTAGCCAAACATTTAGCAATGGTTTCCCAACCAAGGTAATGCTTTTGATTTTTATCGTTTTGTACAGTGGTATCGTTTTCCGTATAGTAAGTAGATGAGACATCGCCAACTACACCATCAAAATCCCCTCTGATTACTTGCTCAAGAAACTCTTTCTCTGTTTCAGTCAGTGATTTTCTAATTTATATAGAGAAAAATAATTTCAACCTACTCAGTCATTTGAAAACAACTTAATCAGTCGTGGCGTAAGGTGACGAAGCATTACCCGCTGTTTTCCCGGGATTATCTATATAATCGTTCTTAAAGACGCGGGGTACTAATAACTTATATCCAAAACTTCAATAATAATCTTTCATATATGAGATCGATGGAATATAATTCATTCTTAAACAAATTGTTATGAATGAAAGTTAAGGTTTCTTCTTAATCCTTTTTATTATACATCATTATTAAAAATAAATCACATTAATCATCATTCCAAATCATGACAATAGAAGGAACGTATCGAAATATTTGTTTTTGCCTTCAAAAATAGTTACGTTAATTAAAAAAAATATTCAGGTTTTTATTTAAGGCAGTTGGATGAACTTGTTATTATATGTGTAAAGTGCTGTTGACATAATCTTCGATCATGTGAAAACTATCACGTTATTTGTGCGGGAGATTAATTGCATGATGAAAAAATAAACAATGACTCACAAATACAATTGTTGTTAATCTTGTTTTCTTTTTTAATTAATGTATGATCACACATTTAAAAGATAAGAAAAAATTATTTTTATAAAGTAATGATGATGCTATCTATTATATAAAATCAAGCCATTTTCAAGTAGAAAATTACATTCGAGGAAACAAATACAAGTTTGACTTCTTGTAATCTATTTAAAAAATAACCGAATGTTGATTTCCCGTAAGTAAAATGTGTCAAATAGTTATTATTAAAGTAAAGACTTGCATAAACACAAGGTTATAATAAAGATTCAACAACCAAGGATGAGTTTGCTAATTTCAAAAATAAAAATAGACGTAAAAAGAATGAGAAATAAGGCTCAAAAAGTAAAACAAATAAATTGAAATCAACTGTTAACATTTTTATATTTTTATTTTAGTTTAAAAAGATTAAAATATAAAAAAAATTAGTGCATGATTAGATCGAAAACATTTTAACAATCATTTAATATAATCAGGATTCCTTTGACTGAAAAATTAGAGAATTTTTTTTTAGACTTAAATTAATTATATACTATAACGCCATTAATAACAATTTTAAAGCTAATATATTTTATTCATGATTAGGAAATAAAAATTCAGGTTCGAACAGTTCGTGTAATTCTATAATAAACCCTATATTTTAAAAACTAAATTATTTTAAATTTTATTCGTTGATCATTTAGATCTTTAAAAAAGAATGTAATTATTAGTTAGCTGAGAATTATTTCAAACGGGGACTATAATATATATTAGGCAAGATCCAATATTTTTTGTACATGAAAGTAATTAACACTTTTAAAACTATAAATGAATTTATTGTATCTAATATTATTAAGCAGAGAACGTATTAAAAATCATGGAAAACTCTTCGTTCAACATAGCGCTAAGAGCTATCAACCATTTGTGTTATAAAAATACTATCAAATTTTCAAATTTTAAGCATGATCAATTTTAATATTTTAGTAATAGCGATTTCTTGCATTCTCTCTCTTACTTTTAAATTCAACTGAATCGTTTTTAAATACCATAAATACCCAGGACTATTTACTTATAAGCATAAAAAATCTTGAAATGACATCTTTCAGCTTTTCAAATCAGATATAATTTCTATGAATTTTTGTCAATTATTACACCAAACAAGGTTTAAAAGCCAACAAAATTCTTTTTAATTCAATCATCCAAAATAACATTATACGTGTAGGCTTTTCAGGCATATCCAATAATAAAAACCAATATATAATACATATGTTAAATTTTTGACTGATATTTCCATTTACAAATACTTTTAATTATGGGAACAGAATATGTTTTGATTATTGAATGCTTTATAAAAGTCCTCCAACTGGATTTTATGAATTAAATTCTCCTAATAAAAAATATACTTTAAATTTACACTTGTAACATATATTATGTTACGTTTATGTAACAGGTTGGCTAATCGCTCATGTCCTAGTGGTTAGGACTTCGGGCTTGCACCTGAAGGTCGCAAGTTCGAGTCTCATCCTGGGCCAATTTATAACTGTTACACACTGAAAATTAATTACTAATAACTGCATGTTCTTTCTATTTTATAAACAAAAAAACCTTCGGAAGGTTATATGTCACTTTCTAATGATTATCATCGATAATGGCACGTAGGCCTGACAAGTATCTAACACTAAAATATCTTTACCGGCCAGAGAAAAGAAAGAACCCGTTTTAGTGAGTATAATAAATAATAAAGTTTTATTGAACTTAGGTGCTATACTCCTAATTGATCGCAATAATAGAGAATAAAGCTCAATATTCACATTAATGTATTCTTAAAATATTTTATTCATTTAGAGACATGCAACATGTAAGTTAACATTAAGCATAATAACATCTATCTTTTCTCTTTTAAAATTGTTTTTATAGCTAAATTCTATCATTAATTCTCGATAGAATTGGAAAAAATCCCAAACTAAGTAATCATCATCCATCCAACGTACTATATTATTAACTATATAAAAACAAAAATTAATTTAAATTGTTATTTTGTAAGAAAAATTAATTTTTTTAGGAAATAATGATTTTAGCATAAAATTATAACATTTTAGCGGCAAGAGATTACTTCTAATGTTATTATCTCTATATATCGTTCTCCACCTATAATAAATATAAAATTTCCGAATATAATAAAAATTCAAGTAAAGAATAATTTTAAACCTATTTATTATAAATAATTAAGCATTCCTGATTGTTATAAAAAGTTTTAATATATATTTTGCTCCTTTTAATTAACTCTATTATCAAAAGATTTCATTGCATAGTCCAAGTGTTTTTTCTCTTGTTCTTAAACATTTAAGTAAAATAATTTCCAGTATTAAATATTTAGGTACATGCATTGAAATTTGTGCATAAAATTTTTTTTTTAATATAATAAATTGTTCATTATAATTTTTTTAGGCCTTCGACCATCAATAAATTGCCGAAACGTGTTTAGCATGTGAACACCTCATACATGATTTGAATTCCGGGAATAACACGATTTGAACACTTTTGAATTAAGTTATTTTTAAATAAATGAACTTTTTTAAAAAAAATTCTTGCAGGAACAAAAAAAGATGCTCCACCTTTATCAAATTATTCATTCATTAAGAATGCTATCATATCTTATATCCGAGCGGAACATAATTTTATCTACTTGATTTTTTAAACTGATTCTACGAATTTTAAATATTTCTAGTTCTCAAATTTTTTAAATTCTTTTAAATACTGGTTAAAATATGATAAAAGAATCTCCGCGTCATTTTTGTGGGGGCAAAAATTCCTATTATTTCTTCTAGCTGAATAAAACAAATAGAAATTTTGCTTTTTGTAAAAATATGATGAAGAGATTTCATGTTTAGTTTTTAACATGCTGGTGTTTATTAAACGAATAAAAACATTTTTAATGTTTCCAGTATTTTAAAAAAAATGCATCTTTACAGGTATATAGAAATGTTTTTTACATGTTCTTGTCATTGTAAAACATATATTTTAAGAGGTATGAGGAGTTGAAAATTGATTTTTACACTTTCATATTTCATTTTATAGAATGAAAGTTGATGAACTAAGAGATATAATTCCTTTTGGCTATATCGTTCGACGGGATATATGGGAAAGATACATATACTTAATTTCAATTTCAATAATAGATCCTAATTTTATTTTTTCTTCTTTAAACTTGGCAACAAACTTTGTCTTATTAAGACTTCCAATTAACAGATTCCTCTTCGATACATTACTCTAAGATATTACTATCCTGAAGTTGTAGTCAAAAATATTTTTATGATTCAGATTCCATAAAGAGAAAACTACACAGCCTGAAAAAATATTTTATATTCTATTTTTTTAGAATTTTTAGATCTTCTTTAAGATACTTTTCTTATTTAGAATTACTATTAGAATCAACGTTGAAAGAAATTTCATGAGAAACTTAACTGACATTAAAAATTAAATTTGGTTGATGGAACTGTACAGTATTTATAACATAGAGTTGATACCTTAAATTTGACAATATTGATAAACATATTTCCATTAGACCCTTCAAAAACGAGGTCTACTATTAAACTTTGATTATAAGCTGAAGTTCACTTTCAAACTTATATTCAGTGTTTTTAAAATATTCAAGAATATGTACCTGTTTAAATTTCATTGTAGAATTATTCTTATAATAATTATCAAATAAAAAACACAGTAAAAAAATTTGCAACAAATTAAGACAGAATAATATAAATCTTCGATCATTGAGCACCTTTTAACCATTTTATCATCGTTATTTATATTGTTATCCATTTTCGAATGATAGGAAATGTTCTAAAAATGTTGGAACTAGCAATTTTTGATTCATGCATGAAGATTTTTTAAAAGAGCAAATTTTTTTAATTATTCTGGAAAAACTATTTCGTATTTTTAAAAATTAACTCGATTGTTAAAAACACTTGCCTAGATTTTCTTATTCCGAGCAAAATTTTGCCAGTTCAAGCATTAACGGTATATTTATTATAGGATTTTTTAAACCGATACAACTAAGTAAAAACTCGATACGTTTTCGAGTTTTCCCATAGAAAACGACAAGTGAGCCCAGTACTTTAATAAATAATCTATTCAACCTAAATTAGATTTTTTTAACTTAATTCCAATTTTTCAACAAGTCATTAATATGTCTTTGTTATAGTATGAACAGATTCTCGTGTAACGCAGAAATAGGTAGTTAAATTCCGCTTTTAAAACATATATTTTTAAAGTTTGTAAATCTTTCAGGTAAATAAAATGTAACAATAATTAAAGAGATCACTAGCCCATATAGTATATAAAATAAATTTATGGTTATTAAGGATTCTTTAAATTTTTAGAATAATCATTTGAGATAGAATAGAGCAAATTAGAAGTGATTTCACAATAAAATTAAACAGTGAAATATATCTTACCATAGAGAATTAATCATCCTTAATGGTTTATTAGTGATGTCGAATGATATCACATGAAAACTTAGTTCATGGTTAATACATTCTTAGGTTTTGTTGATTAGCTATTTAATAAAATCAAAACACTAAATTATCATTTAATGAAAAAAATTATTTTTGTTCAGATTTTTTTTTAAGAATTCCTATAATAATTTTTATCGGTATTTAAATGGATCCCCTTGATGGTAGTTGGGAGTGCGAAATAATTGTAAAAATATGTACCTTTCCCTCTGGGAGCTTATAATCAATTATTAACATGAATAACGTTTAAGATATAAAAAATTTGAAATATATCATTTTAGACCAAAAGAAAATATGCTCCGTTGCATCAAACGGTTAACCATTATTTTCTGATCACTTTCTACAGGTTGTGGGAATATTTTTTCTATAAATGTATAATAGTGGGAATCTAAAATATTTTAAAAATTAACTAATTTTATTTTATAAATATTGATACATTCTATTCCAAAAATATAACTCGGTTTGATATATATATATTATATATAATAAGGGATCAGTAATATTTATGACTTATAAGAGGAAGTAAACCAAATCAATATAATAAATTTTAAACAAAATACCGTTGTATAAGGTGTATTCCAAAATTTAAAATGAAATAATTTAAAAAACATAATGATAATAGAATTTTAGTTCACAAAAATTATCAACATTAAAATAAAAAATCAAAGAAAACTAAAAAAATTAAAAAAATTGTAGTACTGTAATCAGTTGGAATAATATAATTCAGTTAATAAAGTACAGCTTTTAAAAAATGATAATTAGTTAGTAGTTAAGCTCGATCTTTATAAATACATGATATTTTTATTAAATCAAAGCAATTACCATCCAAATGTAAACTTTTTAAATCAAATACTTAAAGCAAGAATTATTGATACAAAATATTAGTACAGTTATGTTTCTTCTGTTAATAAACATAATGATACAACTTCAAGCATTAAAAGAGGAATAAGTAATTTTAGTCTGTTTTTCTGTTGAATTTTTAACAAGTGCATTGCTCATATATTATAATATTATAAAAAATTGAGAACAGCATAAATATATTCGTATGAAAAAGTAATGTTAAATTCTACTCAATATATTTAAAAACCCTTTAATAAATTGTAATTACAATGAAGAATAATGGATTTGAATACCATGGCCAGTGTTTAGCAAGTGATAATCCCAAGATTCTGATGACGATTTTTTAATTAAATTCAAGATTTTTATAAAATATAGTTATTTTTATGGATTAATATAACCATAACTTGTTCTAAATCTGTTTAAAATTTTTTTAACATTTCTCACTTACCACCTTAATCATTCCTTACTCCTCTCGTTATATCATTTTATAAACTATTATAGAATCTATAATTAATATGAATTGAATTTAAATTAGATGTTTAACTTAAAGAAAAAAACTAAGATTATTTATAAAGCTACAATGCTTTTCTGCCAAAATAGTAACATATCAGAATAATCTTTAGGAAAATATTAAATCGTTTCATAAAAACAGGTATAACGCCTTTTCTTTGTTTACCATTGGTGTTTTGAACAACCATTTATGAATAATAGCGTTTTTTAGGAAAATATTTGTTATGTACTCTATTACACTAAGTGAATAACTAAAATTTTTCCCTGTTCTTTTTATTTTCTAAGATGAAATTACTTATTTAAAGTTACATATGATTCCTAATACTTCTCAGAATATAGTCATAAAATCTATTTTAATTAGCGAAACTATCAAAAAAATATATTAAAATTATGGTAAAAATAAAAGAACTAAATTATTTTTTAATAACTTAATAAAAAAAATTATCTATTATCAAATTAAATTACACTAAAGTATGTTTATACGCTTTAGCTGGAAGGGTTTGGTTAGTAACTACCGGTAAACACAGCAGGTGGCAGTCACGTTTGTTTACATATTTTTGCTAATAACAGTTTACTCTTTTCTGAATGGAAGATATCTTAACTGTTATATCTCGTGAAGCAGGAATTATGAAACTGGAGGCATTAAAAGATGCCACCAGTAGCCTTATGGGTTCTTAACATAACGAATTCTCTCTATGATTTAAGGCGCATTGGAAAAAACTGAAAATGAAGGAAACGGTCAGGATATTAATATAAGGTATTTTTAGTAGGTTTTGATTATTAAGATTACAAAGTGTAAAATGTTTCCACATACTAAATAAGGCGATGGAAAGTGGCTCGCCAAAATTATGCTCCCAAGCTCTCACAGGTTTTCATGTACATATTATAGCACTGCATTACTAATAAGCGAAGATACTTCTCTCCCAAAAGTATGAAACCAACGATGAGCAACTTTCAAGACTCGTTTTGAATGCCATCAAGAACATTAAGAAGGTAAGCGAAGGAACGTTTACATGTAAGATGAAAGTTAATATTCTTGGAATTAAACTCAATTTGAATTAGATCATTCTTGCTATATGGAATATTCATAACGTGAACCTAGATATTAATTTGTTAAAAGAAATGATAGAGGTAAACAACATAGATATTTCTATATGATTTAAAACTAGCAATGCTGTCAGACCTACTCTATCTCAACTGATGATATCAGTAGAGCAGCATCTCAAGCAACACTTTGCCATATTATTACAAATATTTGTGATAGACTCTCAGAGAGGTTAGAGAGTCAGCAGTATAAACTGACATTCACATTAATTGATTCTGAGCTATTTGAAAAAAATAGATCAGAAATCGAAGGTTTGTTCTCCTATATTATTTTTAAAATAGGACACTTAGAAAACAGAAATAACCACATTGATGTCATTGCAAGCTTAACATACAAGATTACCACTCTCCTTGACATGTTTGCGCTAAATTTGAATCCACATGAAACGTATGAATTTAAAAATTTTCAAAGAACGTACGGAACATGATAGCTAGAGAATAATATTTTTGTGGATTTATCCTAGACATTAACTTTCCAGGATACAGAATAATCACTAGTGATCATCAAAAAAAATTTCGTTCAATCATTAAATTTTTATTAGGATTTTAGCTCTGAAACATTTAGATCTAATGGGTACCATATTTTCTAAAAAACATGTTTGATGGCCCCAAC
>LDMZ01009399.1:0-13549 GCA_001455285.1 Sphaeromyxa zaharoni
AAAAAAAATTCTCTAATTTTTCAGTCAAAGGAATCCTGATTATATTAAATGATTGTTAAAATGTTTTCGATCTAATCATGCACTAATTTTTTTTATATTTTAATCTTTTTAAACTAAAATAAAAATATAAAAATGTTAACAGTTGATTTCAATTTATTTGTTTTACTTTTTGAGCCTTATTTCTCATTCTTTTTACGTCTATTTTTATTTTTGAAATTAGCAAACTCATCCTTGGTTGTTGAATCTTTATTATAACCTTGTGTTTATGCAAGTCTTTACTTTAATAATAACTATTTGACACATTTTACTTACGGGAAATCAACATTCGGTTATTTTTTAAATAGATTACAAGAAGTCAAACTTGTATTTGTTTCCTCGAATGTAATTTTCTACTTGAAAATGGCTTGATTTTATATAATAGATAGCATCATCATTACTTTATAAAAATAATTTTTTCTTATCTTTTAAATGTGTGATCATACATTAATTAAAAAAGAAAACAAGATTAACAACAATTGTATTTGTGAGTCATTGTTTATTTTTTCATCATGCAATTAATCTCCCGCACAAATAACGTGATAGTTTTCACATGATCGAAGATTATGTCAACAGCACTTTACACATATAATAACAAGTTCATCCAACTGCCTTAAATAAAAACCTGAATATTTTTTTTAATTAACGTAACTATTTTTGAAGGCAAAAACAAATATTTCGATACGTTCCTTCTATTGTCATGATTTGGAATGATGATTAATGTGATTTATTTTTAATAATGATGTATAATAAAAAGGATTAAGAAGAAACCTTAACTTTCATTCATAACAATTTGTTTAAGAATGAATTATATTCCATCGATCTCATATATGAAAGATTATTATTGAAGTTTTGGATATAAGTTATTAGTACCCCGCGTCTTTAAGAACGATTATATAGATAATCCCGGGAAAACAGCGGGTAATGCTTCGTCACCTTACGCCACGACTGATTAAGTTGTTTTCAAATGACTGAGTAGGTTGAAATTATTTTTCTCTATATAAATTAGAAAATCACTGACTGAAACAGAGAAAGAGTTTCTTGAGCAAGTAATCAGAGGGGATTTTGATGGTGTAGTTGGCGATGTCTCATCTACTTACTATACGGAAAACGATACCACTGTACAAAACGATAAAAATCAAAAGCATTACCTTGGTTGGGAAACCATTGCTAAATGTTTGGCTAGACTTCCTTTCTCTTTAGGGCTAAGAAAAAAAGCCCTAGGTAAGGATTTATCTTAGCTTTGATGTTGCTATTAGGCAACAAGTCTATCAATGGTGTTTCTAAGAAGGAAGATTTTTTTGACGTTCCTCACTCTAAAAGGCCACAGTGTGATAACGATTATGTAACGTTATATGATCAATTAAAGATATACTCTTTAGCTTGAAAACGTCATTCTCCGAAAGTTCAGCATAAAAAAATTTATTGGAAGAGTGAGATATGCCGTGTTATTTCCTAACTTAATGTAGGGAACATACGGGAATGTGTATAAAGTGCAATACAAGTCTAAGAAGGATCAATTTTTTGCGCTAAAGATAGTTGATAAGGGATTTATTAATAGAAAAAAGAGATTCATGTGTAAGCGGGAATTTGATAATTAGATGATTTTTGCTAGCAAGACTTAATGCTAACGGATTTGATCTTTCAATAAAGGACTGTACAAAGTTGTCTCATCCTAACGTAATCCGTCTTTACAAAGTATTTTTCATTTGGAGAGTATTAACTACCGTAAGGTATTTGATAAAGTAACTGATCG
Source organism: Sphaeromyxa zaharoni (assembly GCA_001455285.1). Taxonomy (NCBI): domain Eukaryota; kingdom Metazoa; phylum Cnidaria; class Myxozoa; order Bivalvulida; family Sphaeromyxidae; genus Sphaeromyxa; species Sphaeromyxa zaharoni. The sequence continues at coordinate 1,793 of LDMZ01009399.1, forward strand.
GAGAGTATACCTGGTATACGAACTAGCTTATGGGTACTACTAGATATTATTTTCTAATCTATCTGAAGATCCATCATGAACATTCCTACTGACAAACCCTTCCATCCAAAGCTTGCTCAATTTTATTTCAGGCAAATTGTTAAAGGACTCGGATACTGTGAGTTAATATCTTTTATTTCATGTTTTTATTACTTCGATATTATGAGCTACAAATTGTAGTGATCGATTTATCTTTAACGGTTTCCCAATTATTGAAATATTGCTCATTCAAGCTTCAATGTCAACAAATATAAGTCCTTTTCGCCATTTTGAAATAATCATCTCAATCGAATACATATGGAGATAAAAACAAAAAATAATTTGGTCACAGTTTTTCTGTATATGTTATTAATATATTGCATATTATTCCTGTCTCTACTTATTTTCATACACTTGAAACATGCTAAAGTTTTAATTGAAGATTTTGTTGGATTGGATTGAATATATACTAGCATTTCGAGGTATTTATATGATACTTATGTAATAAATAGTCACTTGACTTTCTATTAGTGATACAAATTATAATTTATTAAACTCGATATCAATGAAAATTGAGAAATGCTATTTTTGGACTAAAAAGTTTGTGCACACTTGAGGGTATCACCGTTTACTTTAAATAGGATTATGTAACAAATTGTAAAGGAAGTATATATTTCCTTTTTGCATTTTTCTACACGTTTATTTTTTGTCGAAACCATCAAACATAATACGTTGAAAGTACTCGAATCTGGTAATAATAATTAAGGTGTTTAAATATAAATGATATTTTCTGGCACAGTATTAGGATTATTAATTTCATTTATAGTTCTTTTTCCACACGGTTTTTTCGGTATTTTTACAAAATTTAAGTCTTTTTCGATCATTTTTTATTTTGAAGCACGAATTTTGATTTAATTTAAAATAATGTTAAGTTTAAGCATGATTTGGCTCTTGTTATATGCAACCTAATTGATAGTAGTCCTTAGGGTGTTTGCATACCAAAGCAAAATTATCTGTGTACGATGCTTAGCTCCATTTTTCCAATCGTATATATTTGGTATATTTCAGTAAATAATTAATTTTTTTGCCTTGAAGTTTGAACATTTTGAATATGAAAAAAACTTGTTTTAAAACTACCATTTTAAGTTTGGATAATAAAATTTTACTGAAATGTGGACTTTTTAGAGTACAATCTTAAGGCCATTAGAAGGTTTTAATCCGGCATTTTATTATTATTTAATTAATTTTACTTTATTTTAATGAATTTTTTTAAACTTTTTATTCCTTGTATGAGATATAGCGTCTGAGCATTTGGTTTGCATTTTTTAATCATTTTTACATTATATACAGTTTGTTTTTAATATTTTAAAATCTAGTTTTTTAATGATGAATAATATTTCTTATTATCTATTTTTATCTAACATTAAACAGTACATTCAAAGGCAATCCCCCATGCTGATCTTAAGCCCGATAACATATTGCTGGGTCTTGACGGACAGGCAAAAGTTTATTAAGATATAGATTTATACTGAATATTTTTAGTTGGCCGATTTTGGCATGGTAAGATTTTATAGTGAGGATTTTACCACTCAATGCAATGTTATTGGTTCCCTTGCATTCTGCTCTCCAGAATTGTTAATAAGGCCAGGTAGATATGAATATCTATATATATAAGTGCTTTTAGAAATTAATCCGAGTCTCTTTGAATGTATTTTGGCTGATTTCTTCTCCTTGGGAGTCACTTTATATTGCTTTATTTTTGGAAATGTTTTATTCCATTAAATTCCGTATATATGTTTTATAGATTCCCTGGAATGGCAAGAATTTGTTTGAGATTTTCGAAAGCGTGACATTGCAAAAGTACAATTCTAATTTTTATTTTACTAATTATACTTAGAGTCGAGTTAACAGAAATGTTTATTTTAAAAAAGATGTTTTCATGTTTTTAGCCAAAAGAAGCATAAAAATCTTGGTGATATTCTTGAAAGACTCCTCTGTAAAGAGCCCTTTGAGCGTTTTGTTATGGCGGATATCATCGTTTCAAACGACTTTGTTAAATAATTATTTTAGGAACACCCGTGGTTCCAAATTGATGAACTTTTATGAAGATTTACAAAATTGATACTATTTATGTTTATCATAAATGATTTTATGAAGCCTTTTAAAGCAAAGTGTTGACAGCCTTCAAAGACATTTTATTATTTTTAAATACAATCTTTTATAATATATTTGTTATTTTTAATGAAAAATACTATCTTAGTTGCAGTTTGAATAATTATGTTATGCCTAGCAGTTTTGCATAGATATGTGTAAACAGTACCTTGAAATGTGTTGCATCATTGAAAAAAGGTAATTATATCATGATTTAAGAAACATAAAATAAACTGTACTGCCGATTTAAAAATATTTTTGTAATTAGTTTCTTAGTGATATTCTAGTGTAAATATGTATTCATATAAGAAATGTATATTTATAGGGAGTGTTATTTATTTATATTCTTTTGCCAGATCTATGTTATTCCATTAATAGGTTTTATATATTTGGTAAAGGATCATCAACCTTATTTAATTAAAAAATTACTTTTTGATTGAATTAATGGTATAATATTGCCAGCTCATACAAAAAACTTCTAGTATTATTTATTAGTAAAATATGCAGTGATATACACATTATTTACGGGAGTACGAATTGTATTTGAGATAAAATTAATTTCATGATGGGTGGATTGGTTATACTGTTTTTCAGGAATTAAATAATTATTCACTACAAAAAAATCATTCTCGTTAAATGATAATAAGTTTATTGCAAAGAACTGAAAAAACAAAATAACGATGTATGAAAATATAATACTCTGAATTACAGAATCATTTTCTTGATTCATTAATGAGAGAAAAATACCCGTGCTCTCTGCTTGAGAAGTGAAATCGTACTATCTAATACTAAGCATAGCTGAAAGATTATTTTAATCACTTTCAGAACGCTCTTTAGCAGTATACGGTATGTTGCATATTTTTGAAAGAAGCTATTTTTATTACTTAATGATAATATTTGAATATAGTCTTTATCCCAGATTTAGAGATTTTTTGTCCACCAATTTAGGAATAATTTACATTTTTGGCTGTAAGATCTATTGCCGAAAATTAATAATTTCTCTAATACAAAAAATTTATAATTTTGTCTAATGAAAAGTACGGAATTTAGTGTATAAATAAAAAATATTCTTAAATTTTTTTGTTTCATTTTGATGTTTTTTTATCCAAAAATATTAAACCAAAAGTAAAATTCAATAATACGAACTGAAACGTCTTATGTTTTAAAAATTATTATGGAGCTATTTTTATCAAATTAACTTATCTATTATATAAAGAATCCGTTTTCTAGGTACCTTAAAAGGATTATCTTCGTTTATATCAATATAACCTAATTTCGAAACAAAAAAACTTCCGATGTTTTCTTGGCCTTATAAAAATACTACGGATAAGATAGGAGCATATCTAATGATTGAAAAGTAATTATTCAATCTTGAAAATATATATTATGTTAAGTTCTGGATTTATATTTTCATCAAGTGAAGAGTAAACTTCTCAGAACATGGGTTCACACGTAATATGATCAGGTTTCCTTTTTTTATTTGTACGTTAAAAAATTGTAACAAACATTCCACTAATTGTGCTTTATGGACATACAATGTTACAAATATATAACAAAACGTTATTTTAATATATTTTTCTTACTACCGTGTTTAAGGTAAAAGTTTGATCATTCATTTAAATAATTTTATAACTTATGCTTGATTTTTCAGAACTTATTGATGATATATAAAAATGATGTAAGGAAATTAAAAACGGATAAAGGATATTAGTAACATCATCAAAATGTTTAAATATTTTATATAGTACTAGACTAGAAGCTCTAATTTATATCTAATAATTTTCTATGACCAATTATGATATAATTTTTTTTAAATTGAAAGGAAAATTTTTTATTTTGACAGAAATGTCTTAAAGTTTAAACAAATAACTTTCAATCAACATATTATTTTTAAGATACATTGAATCATATTTTACATAAATGAATATTTTTTAAGCTTTGTGCTGCATACACGGGCTCTATAAACGGGGTAGTCCTTTAAGCTGAATGATGAATTGAAGTAGAAGTAACTACAATTTATGAATATTTTTACGAAAAAAATTAATATTTGGGATAATTGTACCTTTTTTTATTTGTACGGTTTTAGATATTTCTCTTCAAATCTAGTTTTGTTGGAACAATTAAATTGGGTTTGATAAAAAGTAGCAAATGGCAGCACTCTTCATTATTTCCCTTTTTGTTCAAATAAAATGGCATCGCCAAAAAAGAACATGAATAATAATATTTTTATTTTTTTTTTCAAAATAAAAAATTGATTAAATCTTTCATTCTTGGATATCGGACTAGATGAGGCCATTTGATAGACCTGTACGTATTCGTAAGATAAAATTCGATATTTTTACAAAGAAGTTGTATAAATCTTGAAATATTATGTGGCCATTAAAACGGGACTAACTATGCTGATAAACAGAAAATTATTTCTAACCCTCTCGCCGGTTGTTCATAATTTTTTATTTCAGATTCGTGAAAAACTTCTCATTTAAGTTAAAAAAATCATATCAAAAACGGGATGAACATCACATTTATAATTATCATTTAAAAAATTATCAGAGTGATTCGTTCTGGCATTAGTCGTACCAATTCCATAATCATACTTTCAAAGAAATATTTTTGTTTTTAAAGGAAATATACATGAACAATATTGTTATTAACATTGATATGACAAAAAAGATTGGAAAATTTATTTTGAATACCAAATCATATAATGTTTTTAATATATTTATATATATTAAGATAGTACGTAACATTTAAATTCGAACTCGGAATGTCTATGTTTTGACAATTGAATTCTTTCAATGGAACTCCCCTATTCCCAGAAAGGATGAAAAAGTGTTACTAAATCTTTAACAATCTTAAATTTATCAACAATTAATTAACCATTGACTTCGATGAAAGCAAGAAATCAAGCTTAATAGTTGGGTTATTAGCGATTATAAGAGTATATGGATAATCGAATTATGTCATCTCATATTTTACGTATGTTAGAGATCAAATAGATTTGACGATCGTAGGTTAATATATTTAGAACGTGATAAAAATATTTTGTCAAATAACGCATTCTTGAATTAAAATATTCTTAATTTATTGATTTAAATTTCGCCACCAAATTAGTAGTAAAGCTTTATTTCTTCCTAAGTTTATCTTATTCTTTTACCTCTCTGGATCGAAAGTGTATCGGCGGTCTTACATCTCTGTCTGTTACACCAGAGACGAAAAGTATCTCGCGGTTAACTAAAAGCATTAAAATCAATCTGAAGTAACTAGTTTACACATTATATACTTCCAGGGAATTTCGATTATGTTTACTCTCGTTCGTTCCATATAATGATGAGGATCAGTTTGTTCGAAAACTCTCCCCATAAAATTAGATCACACTGATTTATCAGAAGTGCTTCTTAAAATATTATTCTAGTTCAGAAATTCATCATTATTATTTAAAATGTTTTTGTAAACATCTTCATTTACAGAATTGGTAAAAAATGATACGAGTTTTAATTTTCTAGCAAGAAAAATATAACTTCTCTCTATTCTCACATAATTAATAACATATAGTTTTTATAGCATCTGTTGAACATTTATTTTATTTATTATTGAGGTACCCTACCGGGTATTTCCCTCCGGAAACGTAATTGACGAGCAGTGGCTTCGAAAAGTCACTGCCCAGGTTTTTGACCTTTTCCATTTATATATTAATCTCAACTGATAAAAGAAAAAAACTCTGACTAATGACTATCGTTACGTTCTATAACTACTTTGCGGCCCGCCACATCAGTGGGGGTGGCGCGATTAAATGCGGTGGCACCACAATTATATTAATCATATGCTGTTCCAATTATAAACAGCCTTGTGTATTCACGACTAATTAACATTCACTAAAGCTATTAATAGATGTTATGTGATCTGGATTGTATTTGTATTATTAACTTTTAAATATTTGGAAAAATCTTAGAATGATAAACTAAACTATACATAAACTTCAGTGTATGTTTTAGTAACCCTTTTTCCAATTGACACACTAAATATATGACAGGATCACCGATTAAGAGGTAATATTATTGTTAATGTCAATATACAGCTAAGTGCTATCTAAAATTTCAGGTTCATTTCTATATATGGAATAAGTAAAATGCTCGTAGTCAAAATTTTTGTATCGCTTCCCTGATGGTAGTTTATTACTTTTTTTCGGTTAGAAACTTTTTGATTTGTATGAGTTCTTGTCTTAATTGCACCTATTAGAAAAATTGAACTGACGATTTTTTTACTTTATTTTATCGCCTACTATATTACACCAGGATTGGGAAATTTTTATCTTAAATATAAAGACAGGTACTAAGCAGTTTGACAGCTAAAATATCCCTTCCACTTTCTATTTGATATTATAGGAATATCCACGTCTTAGCAAAGTTAACTACAAAATAATTGTAATTATTTTAGTGAACAAATTTCCAGTTAATACGATTTCTTGACAAATACAGGTTTACAGCTTCAAAATTTTGCTTTTAAACATTCATTTTATGTTTTCAATCGAAAAGGAATATTGTTGTATACAAAGACGGTCGAACGAAAAAGTTTTTATTTTTACGCTAAAAGTATTTAATTACCTTTATTCTAAATATGAATTCCGACACACCATCTGCTCAAAGCGCTTTCATATATTTCTTCATGGACAATAATCAAATTCCGAAAGGAAATTCGAGAATATATATAATCCCATATATTTCATGTAATGAAGCTAATATTCCAACCCGATTTTGTAAAATTTCAATTAAAAAATTTACTTCAATTTTTTAAAGTTTTGAATTATTGACTCTTTCAGTATTTCATCAGTAATAGTGAAACAACAAACGCAGTGAAACTTGGAACTAAAATATAAGTATTGCTTAGCGTAATGTTTAAGTATTATTTGAATTAGAATTTATGGAAATTTTATCACGTTATTAATATTTACAATATTGTGATTGCCTCATTTCTCCTATCACATTTCTATGTTGCACCTGAATCAGATTGGGAAAATTATCTAAGCACCTTTCCATGGTTTTTATTATTGGTAGCATGATCCTTTAGCGAAAATATTGGATGGTTATTCAATGTTATTTGGGAAAATCTGTTTTAAATTTATGTTTCAACCAGCTATGTAAATCAATTTTTAGAAAATTGAGTTCTAGATTTTTTTTGTTCTGGGAATACTAACATTTTTATCTTCAAAACATAGTTGTTTCACTATAATTAGTTATATCGGATTATTTTGATTAGAAATCTATTTATTAACTTTTCATTATTATTATAATTATAAATCGAAATTCATATTAAAAGCAGAGAAATATTTCGATACATATTCCTCTAAAACTTTATCTATTCATTTGTTTGAAAATTTCTACTTGATATTATAGAGTCATGCTTTGTCATATATGACAGATATTTACAAAATAAATTAAGCAATAAATTTTACCTTGAAAAATAAATAAAAGAATGTTAAAATATAGAATTTGCAGACAAAATGCTCTTCTTTAATAAATTAAGCGTGAAAGAGCCTAATATGATTTTAGCAAAACCATAAGGCACTGTCTTTTATTTTAACGAATACCTATTTATTGAAATTTTTGTCACACTCTTAGAAAATTCATATAAAGCATTTGTTCTTGACCAAATTTTACATTATGATTTTATTTTTTTGTTTGCTTAATAAAATATTACCTATAAAATATATTTTCGAAATTTTTTCTTCATAATATAAAATAGTAAGCGAATAGACAAATCTTCTAGACTTAAAATTATCAATAATAATCATATTATGAATTAAAAAGAAAAATATTGAAATTTTAGATTTTTAATATATTTAGTAATGTTATAGCTCTACTTCCAATTTTTACCATTGCTGTGTTTTAATAAAAAAACCGCTCATGTAATAATTTTCAATAAAATTCGAATAATTTGTTAAAGAAATAAAAAATCCCTCTTTTTCTGTGCATATGAAATTTTAAGAAATTTGCCGTAAATGAAAATCGATCTATACAGAAGATATTGTTAACTGCAATGTGGAGAATCTTTTTTAGAATTTTAAAGATATTTTCACCTAACACAAGATTGGATGTATAAAAATATTAAGCATTTGGCAAAAAAGATAAGCAGATGTTATATTAAATTAATGATGCAGTATTCTGACCTATGATGTCCTCTAATAAGCCGGAGGACAGTTGGGATCTCATGCCTTACTTATTATTCATTGCATTTACATTCGAGATTACGTCTAAAAAGGTATTTATCTAAAATTTCGGGATTGATGTGAGAGATAAGACAATGTAATAAGTTAAAACAAAAGAAAGAACTATCTACAATCTAGGTACTCGTTTTTATACTCTTTAATTGGAAAATTTGATATAATAATAACGTCACTAATTTTTTGGATATTCGCAATTTTTCGCTCCTTCTTTTCTTTATTCCTCCGTGCCTCCGTCAAAGCGTAAAAATTTAAGGAGGCATTCTAGAATCCTTCGCATTTGGGACGTTGTGAGAGAGACGAACGAAAACGGAGTGCAGGCGGGCGGCGGACTAATTAGTTAGTAATAATATATTCATATTTTACAGGCGTGTCCCTGGGTCGAAGGTTTGTGTGGTGCATTCCACCGCAAAGGATACAGGAATATAGGGTGTGGTGCGGACGGCGGCGGAGTTAGTTAGATTTTGGTATTTTAGTAACAGATTGATATATATACTTATTGTTTTAATATGAGTCTTTCTCTGTTCACCACCTACACCAAGACTGGGAGATACCCTGTAGGGTACCTCAGTTTGTATTTTAATTTTTACAAATTTTTTGAGTGTCCCTTTCAATAAAACAAATGGAGACTATTTATCTAAGTAAGCTCAAATATTGGTTAAATAAAATATTAAGTAATGATGACATAGTATTAAAAGGTTACATAATATTACGTTACTTATTACATTAACGAATATAAGACGTAGATAAGAATTAATTTACCACGTTTCTAACACCATTAAAAAAATATAACGAATTAATATCTATTCCTTTTTTTCAAAGGATAATTTTATAAATAGGGTTTCTAATTGACATTTTGAAGTTTATAATGTATAAACTATACGGAAGCAATTAAATTCATGATTCTCATCGGATTACTCATCCCATTTTTATTCTTCGGGAAATGATTGTATGCAGGAGTTGACGTAGAAAGCGGGTAAAAATATACACAAAATTTGTTCGTAAGGACAACTTAAATGATAAAAGCTGCCAATATGAGATGTATTCTGATAAATGTGTGTTAAATAGGGCAGACCTCCAAACAAGAAAGTTTTGAGAAAAAAACAGTGACAGAATACTTAAAGTCTGAAATTAAAAAAAATTAGTATCCGAGTGAATGGAATCTTTTAATAGGGGATTGAGATTATGTCAGAAAATAAAGAGACACCAAAACGATATAAATACTGCCAAGTCTGCAAATGTTGGATAAGAATCAGATACATGCGTAATGAGGATATCTGAATCAGGGATTTTCCCTATTCATTTTTACTAAATGGCAAGTTCTGCGGGACGAAGAGGAAGGAATAGACTGGGTCTTCGACTGAACATTAATCCCGAGGGGTAAGCATTCACAGCTATTTTGTAACGTTCTAAACAGGAAAAGTTCACCTAGTTCTATTCAGACCGAGAATGAGAACAGAACGTCATTTGATATTAGCATTGACGAAGCTCAGAAAACTCGACTTAAGAAGTTTGTGCAGGAACGAAACACCCTGGGAGAGATGGGTCCAGCAGACTTTGATAAGATAGAGGAGTTGGGAAAGGGCAACGGGGGTGTTGTCTTCAAGTGCTTTCACAGGCCCTCCAACCTTATCATGGCCCGTAAAGTTTATCATCGTAGTGCATTTAAATCCAACTTTCCTAGGTCATCTTCCTCGATGTCAAGTTATCAATTCAAAATCAAATTCTCAGGGAGTTGAAGGTTCTACAGGACTGTAACTCCCCCTATATAGTGGGATATTACGGGGCCTTTTGCGCCCGCAACGAGCTTAGTATTTGCATGGAACACATGGTAAGGATAGCCACACTTGATTTATATTATCATGAATCTTCAATAAAAAAAGAACTTTTTTTATTAAGTTAAGACCTCAGTTCAACTAAATCTGAATGATAAAAATACATAATTTTAAGAAATAGTTAATCTCGTCACTATTTAATAAATATAATTGTTGGAAAACTTTAAACCTATAAGTTGGATTAAACAGATAATTCTTAGTTGTAATCAAATTCATGTTGGGTAAATCTTCTGAAATGAGTAAGTAGTACATATTAATGTTTTTAGGATTAAATATAAGAATTTTTTAGACCTACTATAGTAGTTCGATTTTTGGACTCCGATTCTGATGCTATTAATCTGTTATATAACGAAAAAAAATATACGAATACTAATAAAGACAATTTTATATTTATTTTTTTTCATATTTCCTTATTTCAAATTTGGATACTTTTATATAATTTTATTGATTTGCTTAATATTTCTGTATCACCACTTGACTAAGTTACCTTTATTAAAAATACTTAGGTCAGATCTTGATATATCTACTCTTATTCCGTTTACGAACAGCATGTAAGAGGAGTTCGCAATACTGATATTTGTGAGCGGGTTAAATTTTCATCCTTGTAGGTGATGATAGATATGGGTCGAACAACGTCTCTTGCTCGAATATGCTCTCACAATTGCATTTATGTTGCTTCCATTCAACATTTAATCGTATTTAATAAAATAAATGATCGTTATATGCACTAATAGCTTTCCATAACAATTCCATGATATTTTCAAGGTTACGGATATGTTAATTGGTTATTTAATCATTTTTATTTTTTATTGCAATATTAATATAACTCCCTACATGCTCATGTATGAGGAAAATACTAAAAACCAAAGCATTTAAATGGCGAAGTTTTAGATTCGTAATATATAGTAATATTTTATTCATGATTATGTAATTTTCGCATTTTTCTACCAAAACTTAGAGGTGAAACCACGATGTCAGTATTTATATGCAATTAGCTCGACTTATTCTATCCAAGAGAGTTCCTCATTAAAAAAAAATGTTTTTATACTGATTATCTTTTTTTCGTACACCAAATTTATCAATGAAAAATTTCATTGAACAGAATACTTAAAGATGATAGAATTTAAAGGTATTGGCTGGTTGAACTAATGTTGAACATTTCATATAAATGAATTTTACAATCTAAACTCGAAAGTAGTAGAATGAATTTTTGATTTGCTCGTTAAGGTTATATTAGTATGATGAAACCAAAGAATTGATTGGATTTCTCTGAAGTAGCCCAGGCGTTGTCTCTAAATGTTCCTCAACTGAATGGTGTTGTAATAAATCATGTGTAATTTTTTTATATTTTAGGCTTTTGCCATAATATAAAAAAATGCAAAAATATTTTTCATGAAATTTTGTAGTTACATTGTTTGTAGTTTATGATTTTGGCTTTACTGAAATTGCTTGATGAAATGTTGATCTTAATCTGAATCATGCATGAAAAAAGCAATTTTTGGTGTTTATCGAGATGTATATATATATATATATATA